>KN474052.1:3697-22059 GCA_000787095.1 Periophthalmodon schlosseri | reverse complement strand
TAGGGAAATGTGTCCTCTGCATTTGACCCATCCTTCATGCTGCCTGGACGTCTCTTCAGAAGCAGTGAGCAGCGCTGTGCTCAGGGACCCACCTCCAGATCTTGAGCTTTGTCTCGGTCAGGACTATCTTAGCTGGAGGATTGTAACAACAGTGCATATTTTGGGATGATGGGAGTAACCGGAGTGCCTGGAGGAAACCCACACAGACACAGGGAGAACAGCAGAAAAAAGGAGTGATGTAACTTTGTTCCAATCAATTGGCCTTCGATCACGATCAGCCAGCCATGGCAAAAGTAACTGATCGTGATGTGAAAAATGAGCCGATCAGACGTATCGATCCTGCACTACATGCTGGGCTCTCATCTAATTTGCTTCAGTTTAGATTGTGGTGTGACTTACAGCAGTAGTGCCGTTTAAGGCTCTTATTACAGAGTTTAATGCTACTCATATATGTTTTTTGTTTTTTTTTTACATTTCATTCATAGTTACAAAGCTGCTACACTGATTATACTTTGTGTCATGTGCAATGCAGTACAATATTTCTCTCCATGATGTCAACAAAGGTCTTAGCATGGGCGTCACCCGTATGCATTTCTCCTGATACTGTTATGACATCATTTTGTGATATACTCATGTTAACCCATTACTACGTGACTCAGTGAATACAATTATTAGGAGTAGGCTACTAAGTCACACACAGTACTACTCTTCAGGATCAGAGAGAAGGGTGAGTTTGAAAGAGGGGTGAAGAAGCAAGTTTTGTGAAGAAAGAGAATCCCTCTTTGAACAGAAATAGTGCAATAAGTTAAGCATCTTTACACCTTGGTCGATCAAGAAATCAAGCCAGTCAAATGCTAATAATGTGAAGGAGAGTTTGGTAAATTACGGTACGGATACAACGACCCATAAAGAGGCCAGCATGTAAACAAAGACAGTTTCACTTTAAAACTCCTGTCAGGGCTTATTTAGCTCAGTATATTTCATTATAAGGAAAAGGTATGTTTACATAATGCCACTTCACCCACAATCATCCTACATTAACCCCAACCCTTACTTGAGGTTAATGTCCATACATATGTTTGTATGTGGCCACAAGGTGTCCTTGCACTCGCACCTCATCATACTCATTAATCTTGTATGATCTAACTTTTGTCATGCAGTTAACATTCTACTTTTTTGGCATCCTAATTTATTTCACTTGTCTCTGTCTCAAAGGTGTCCAAGCACCATTTGCTCCTACAGATGGTACTACATAGTGTAGACAGAACAGTCATGGCTCGAGCTGTCCTCAACACCTGTCCATGCTTCTAGTAAGCCTCCGCCCGGCTCACAAGACTTCTCTACGCCACAAAACTGACACAAGATTTAAGACATCAGCAACAATTGATGATTGCGTTTATTATATTATTGTTTTTTATACTTAAGAATCTATAACAAATAAAACAGAGTGTATTAGTCAAGTTTCACTTACTTACTCGTGTCTTCTCTTCAAACTGGCCCATAGCAGAAATGTACAAAGAGTGAATCTGTAGTAACCCCAGGTCAGAATGCAACTGTCCAGTACAGAGCCTGCAGGAATTATATAATTATACGTAACGCCTATACTACTATAATATTTTATATCTAATGCAAGGCCCTCATGGTGTTCAAGTGGACCTATTATGTATAATCAGCTCAACTCAAGTCAAATCAGCTTTTAACCATGTTATAGTTGTTTCCACTCGCCATTTCCAAAATTGGATTTTGGAGTGATTCATTCATGTTTGCGTAATCTTTAATTGCTTATTTTCAAGACGCCATTTTGCTGGTCAACTCCCGTTTTCACCGCCACCGTACACGCCTGCTGCTCTGTACTCGCTTCATCCTCCAATTTAATTTTCTTAATCCGCTACTCATTAGGGTGATGTACAGCTGTCCGTCAAAGGTGCAGACGACTTCACAGCTCTTTGTTGTGATGACACTTACAGCGACATCAGCTCCCATTGGGCACTGCAGTTTTCTAACGTGGAAGTCAGTGTACTTGTTTCTTTTATTATGTTGTTTTAGATTAATATTGAGATTTAAAATGTCCAAATTATAACATAATGATCCACAGGTGTAGATTATAACTATACAGCAGACACAGTAGGTCTTCTTTTGTCTTTCTTATTCTGTAAAGCACTTTGAATTGCTTTGCGTATGAATAAACTTGCCTAGTTGGCTAGTAAATAAAAGTAAGAAGATTTTGTATTTCTAAATCCCACAAGTGTCTCTGTCTTTCACTTTGCCAGATTCTCAACCACAGCACCAGGGCAAATCTGGTGCAAGGCAACAAACTAATTCCCTTTGAGGAGATATTATAGGTACGTGTGGAGTGCAGTGTGGTGGTACTTTAGCTACTCCGTAAGCTCGTTAGACAGCTCCTCTCGCTGACCTAAGGATCAGCGTGTCCTCTCTCTGTTGATTGTTTGGAGTAAAAAGTGTGTGTAGAAGTGCTGTTTACTCCATTCTGTCGTGTTTGTTTTCTGCCACTGCTGCCGTGAGGGAGGGGCCGTGTCGGCGCTATAGGCTGCAATGTATTATGGGAACTGTAGTTCAAATGGTCTCGTGCATTTTATCGGCGGGCCACAATTTATAGAATTAGAAATCATCCCGTGGACTGTGAGATTGAGACCCTGATACCCCTGTATAACTCTGATTCCTACTGCATTTTTAACAAGGTGCTTGAGTCGATAAAATGAGTATTGCACATTTCCAGCTTTTAAACTTTTTTTGCTAAATACAAAATATAATAATAATATAATACATGTGCTTATGTGCAAAATGTACATCCTTTAAAAAGAGCTCAAGTGTGTGTTAAATGTATAATTAGGCCCCATTTAAAATAGCCAATAAAACTAGTTAGATTTAATTTAACATCACCTCAACCTCCAGGTTCATGTCTATAGTATAAATGAACCTTGTTGTTTGCAGGTGGTTTATCAGTTCAGGACTATACGTAATTGTTCTCTCAAGGAAAAAGAACCAGGTCTTAGATTTGTTTGGAACAAGAGGTGACATATTCAAAAGGACTTATTCAATCACCCTGTACTTCACTGTGGGATTTACAGTCAAGTATGTTCCCAATTGAGTTCATTATAACTCTCAGAATAATCTTAAGAGGACATTCTTAACAAAATCCCCAAAAAGCCAAAAACCCTGCAAGTTGCGAGGTCATGATTAAAACCAGTGGAAAGATGCAATTCACACAGACTTAAAAAAATCAAATGTGTTTAAGATGCTTTCTGGGGAATTCTGAATAGCTGTAATGGAACTTCTCAGAAGAGATTCCGTTTGGAGTGACAATAAAAGCCTGTAAACACACAGCAGTCACAGTTCCTCTTTGTGTTGGCGAGACAAATGCAGAAGTGTCTCATTTGGCAGTGCGCTCTTTGTGGAGCTGTGTGGAGACAGAGGAGCAGGCGCTTCCATATCTACGGCCTCACCTCCACTAAACGCCACAGCATTACAGAGGGGGTATTAAACTTGTATGGGGTATTAACGGCTAACTCATAACATATTTAGATCACCGTGTTACCTTTTACTGTTTTGAAAATGCTGTATTGGCAGAAAACAACATATTAACATGTTTAATTAGTTTCAGTTTAATTTTTATTTTTGGTGATGGTGATCTGAGGAGAGGCTTGACCAGGCTGAGGAGGAAGTGGAATCCAAGCCTGCTCTTATTGGGATTTTCCGAGCAAGTGATGAGTTCAAATGTGCCATCATTCAGGAGGTATGATATATTGTGTAAACAGCAGTTGAGGTAAAAAATAACTCCACTGTGTACTGTCTGCATAAAGTCTGTTATTTTTTGTCCAGGAAACTCCGCTCTGGCCTCTGAAAGTTTTGAAAATTGCTTATAAACTGATTATGATGAATAATTACATAACAGGCGATGAATTTAAAACACATCACTGTACACTCAAGTAGGTTGGCTATCGCTATCTGTCAGAAGAGAACAACACTGTATAAATGTATTTATAAGGGTCTAATTGATAGACTGCCTGAATATCTCACTTGTTTGTTGAAATGATATGGGAACTTTTAAAACAAGATCTCATGATTGTATATGTCTAAAAACCTGCCGCATTAGAACTGCAATTTATTTCAAGGACCTGCAAAACTGGACACGTTGGCGCTCCTGTTTTTAATGTTTTAAATGGACCTATGCGGTTGTTTGTTTCGTTTTTGTTGTGGTGCTCATGAAAAAGAGAGTGTGGTCTCTCCCTGTATAATTAAAGATAAATGATATGAATCAGGATGCTTATGTAGCAGTTTGGGGTGCGCACGTTAAGCCGGCAGATGGGACTACACCTTATTATAAAAATGCCCCACAGTCACTCTTCCTCTGCTTTGTCACACTTCCACCTTGGACTGTGGAGCTTCATTCTCTTCGGGGCCAGGTAAATCATTGTTCTTTCAAATTCACACAACCTGTAGATTTGCAGCGGTTAATGTAAATAGTTTTTAATGTGGCAGGGAGTCACTTGGCCTATCGCCACTGCCGCCATGATGCTTCACTCCCCTGTGTCCGGCTGCTGGAAGAGCTGGAGTCCTCGATGTAGCTGGTACTGGGCTGGTCTTGTGTGGATGTGCTAAAACATGCATCTGGCAGTATGTCCCTGGGCCCTACTAGTGCAAGTCAGCCCCACATCTTTAGGCTAAGCTAAACTAACATAACTGTTCGCTATAATCTACGTGTAAATGTAAATTATGTGAAGGTAAAGCCAAATGTTAAAGAAGAGTTAAGTCACTTTCAGCGATGGAGCTCCCCCTACAGCTCCCTTATGAGAGCACACTGTCAGGGAGTCAAAAGCGTTTCTTTTTTCTTCTTCTCTTTTCTTTTTTATTGAAATAAGACAGTATAATCAAATTTAAAAAACAAAACAAAACATATAACATTGCTAAATGTTTTTAGAAAGGCAGGGTTTCTCAAGTGAATTCTCTTCGGGTCAGATCCGCCATATTGCAAGGCTGAGATAGCAGAGAGACGACAGATGCTTCAAACACCCCAAAAATACATATTTAAAGAGGGGCTTTTTTTCTTCTATGGGGTATTAATTGCTAACACAGGACATATTTAGATAACCATGTTACCTTTTATTGTTTTCAAAATGCTAAATTCCCAGAAAACAGCGTATTAACATGTTTTATAACTTTCACTTTCGTCAAAAGTCACTCCTCCTTCACAGCGCTATCACATTACATTCGGCGTGCGTTCTGCTAATGAAACTACTGCACATTGCATCAGGTTTGTAAAGCTGTAGTGTATTGTTTTGTATCCTGCTTTTTGCTTTAACAAAATAGAACTGCCTTTGTCAATGAACAAACCTATATGCCTCATGTTTTAGTTTATTTACTTTTCCGGGTTCTTTTCAGTGTATTATCATTTACTTTACTCATGATGCCATACTTGGTTCTGTTTTTCACATTTTTAAAGTAGATCTATTTTGCAAAATCAATCAATCTTCTGCATAATCATGTCATAGTTGTTTCCATTCTCATTTACTAGGCCTAGTTTTTGTCTCTAGTTTTTGTCAGCAGACGAGCTGCAGTGTTCTGGACATCGTGTAAGCGCTGCATGGAGCCCTGGTCCAGCCCCACATACAAAAAATTTACAATAATCCAGATGCGATGTTACAAATGCGTGAATTGCTTTTTCAAAATCTGCCTGTGGAAGGTAGGGCTTTACTTTAGCACAGAGCCGTCAAATGAAAGAAGCTGGACTTTATGACAAAGCTAGATGTTGTGGTCCAGTCTGAACAAAGTCCACAATCACCCTAAGATTCCTCACTGCAGGGCCACAATAAGAGGACAGAGGACCAATCACATTGGAGTGGGTTCGTTTTTTTCAAACATCACATTTTGAATTTTATTTTGATTTAAGTTCAGGAAATTTATGTTCAGCCGAGTCTGCACACCCCTGAGACAGTCCTGTGGTCTGGCTGTCATTGACGGTCACAGGCAGATATATTTGAATGTCATCTGCAAAAACAATGAAATGTGACATTGTGCTTTCTAAAAACACCTCCCAGGGGAAGCATGTACAGAGCAAAGAGGGCCGGCGCTAACGCAGAACCCTGGAGCACACCGTACTCTTAAGGGACACACAGAGGAAGAGTATTGTCCGAGGTTCACAGAAAAACTCCCGTCTGACACATAGGATCGAAACCAACAGATTGCCACTCCCTTAAGGCCCACATGTGTCTCCAAGCGGGACAGAAGGATGCTGTGATCCACTGTGTCGAAGGCAAAAACGTTCTTGAACAGACGACTTGGGATAATATCTGGTGGACACAAGGAAGGCTTTAACTGTTGAACTTTTTTTTTCAAGTCCGAGAGAGACACTGGCTCAAAACACTCAAAGACTGAATTACAGACTGTTGGAGCTACAAGGTCCACAACAGAGGGCAGTGGCAGTCTCAGAGCAGAGACTTCACTATCACTAAAGAATGATAAGAAGTTTTCACAGTGTAGAGTGTAGATGAGGTCAAAACAACATTTGCATTACATGGATTTACAAGAGACTTCAAGGTACTAAAAAGCGTCTGTGGTTTGTGGCAGTTTGTTGACACCAGGCTTGATATAAAACTACATTTGTCAGCTTTAACTACCCTCTGATATTCGACTCAATCAAGTTTAAAAAGTCTTTTGCCGGAGGGCTGGATTCACAACAGACATGAATATTAAAATACCCGACAATCAAAAACTGGTCATAGCGCATAGGCCTGTCAGGAGATCTGTGAAGTCTTGAGTAAAATCTTTATTTAACTTTGAAGGGCGATACACCAAAGCACAGAGGACCAGGGTGTCAAGGTTTACTGTGAAAGTCTGAAACTCAGAACCTGCCGACAGATGTAGCTGGATTTGTACACTGTTGCTAGCCCCCCACCTTTGCCAGTAATCCGTGGAAAAAAGTTCAGAAAGAAACACTCTGGTGGTAAAAGTTCTGAGAATGGGGAAGACTCACCGCCTTGGAGCCATGTCTCTGTGAGCAACACAAAATCAAGTTTCCACGAAGTGAAGAAATCGTTCAGGAGGAATGTTTTATTAGCTAGCAATCTAGGACTGAAAAGGCCCAAGCGAAGAGTCACATCCTCGAGACCCCGTGTGGAGCTACGGCACAGTGACTGGAGGCATGCCAAATCCACACCGCTGCATTTGGCTAGATACTTGTGTAGCAGTGTCACCGGCGGCAAGCAACGCAGACCAGTGTCTAGACACGTGGGACTCACAGGCTGGATCCACATTTTAAATACTGTGATTTAAAATGTGCAAATTATAACATAATGATCCACGGGTGTTATAGATTAACTATATAGCAGACAGAAGTACAATATGTCTGCTTTAAGACATTAAAAATCAGGCACAGCGCCTTTAACCATGTTCTCTATGAATTAATGACTCTGGTTGAAGAGACACTTACCACACAAAACAAATCTATCTCCTATGTAGTCATCAAACTGTGGGCATGAGGGATTACATGCTGTGTATTCTGTTAAATCTTTGTGAAGCCTAAATGGCATTCATCAGAAGAAATAGAGGCAGTTTTATAAAGTGCAGAAGGCAACATGTGCCTTGGTGACTGAAAATTATTACGACAATTGATGGAGGAAACCTGGTTAAGTGTGCACAGCCTAAAGCGGCTCAGTATCTCCAGCAGTCAGTATTGTACTTGATGTCTTTATGGCTCCATTCCTCCACACTCCCCCTCCACTGAAGCCCGAGGCAGTGCTCCCCTGGGCTGGATGTGATGAGCGGCTTGTCCCCCTCCTCTCCGCCCGTATGGGCATTATACTGACTTTACACTATCCCATGATACGCAGCTGACCCCCACTGCTGTGTGCATATATCTGTGTGTCACTCAGATATACGATGGCAATTGTCTTTTATTTCCTACAGAATTATAAAGCCTATGAGTGCCACACGTCCCCCCTTTGGTTGGAAAAAACCTAGAGGCCTTGCTAAACATGTTCACAAGGTAAGTCATGTGAAATGGCTGGGCAATCATCAGAGTTACTGTAACACTGTAACAGTATAACACTATAACAGTGTAACTGCAGTTCCTAAAGGGGAGACAGAGGCCTGGGTGCTTTAATAAATGACCCACAGCCAGTGGGAGCATGTATCTTTTGACTTTCTGCTGGTGGCTAATTTTGAAAAATATTACATAAATATAATATAATTTCTGAGCCTTCAGATGCAGGGAAATATAGGATTATTTAAAGTGTAAGCGAACTTTATTTCTATGGCAATTTTCACAGAAGGGCTTACTACTACTACTACTACTGCTGCTACTACTACTACTACTAATTATAATAATAATCATGATAATCAAAATCAAAATACACTAAAATTTGACAACTCTGAGTCAGTAAGGCAATTCTTGATTAAAGAGAAGAGAAGTTTTTAAAAGCATTTTAAAAGCATCTACAGAGTCCAAGGAACAAAGGAGTTATTTCCAGAGTGTGGGACCTCTAGTATTAAAACATATCAGAGGGACCGTTTTAGAACAGCTGTGTTTACTGTAAAACACCTGTGGAAACAAAAAGTCACTATATTTCTACTATAACTATACTTCAGATACTATAACTATATTTCAGAACATTCGCCACAGAGATAGATAATGTTTTATGCCATACTGTGGAATATTATAGTCAAAGGAACAACATTTCCATGGAAACAAGCAGGAGGAGACCTTTTTCAGTACTTTGTATTTTCTGCTGGATGGATGTGGGTGAGTTCCTAAATTTGGGCTATTTGCTGTAATTGACAGAGAGGAGGACAGATGCTGCCTCTGGCCTGTAACAGTATGACTTGGCATTGGCCTGCGAGCGGCTGCCCCCTCTCAGACCCCCTCCTCCCCCTCGGCTCTGTCCTGCCCAGTCCGGCCTCTCCGTGCCCGCTCTGGTGCCCGCTTTGGTGCCCGCTCTCTGCCCGCTCCGGTGCAGGTGGGCGTCCCTCTCGGCTCTGGTCAAACGGTGTGGCGCTGCCCGCTGCCAGCTCCTCGGCCCCTCTGCTCCGCCCGGTGCCAGGCTGAGTCCCTGGGCTTATACTGCTAAATGTTTTCGCTGGCACGTAGCAGGCAGCCTGTTTGACGAGGCTTTCACTCATCAAGTATATATAAATATATTTACATTGCTCAATAATACCTACCTACCCACCTAAAAACCTACAGTGAACATCACCTCTTCACAAATCTGCCTCTATATGGCGATAGGTAAGTTTAATGCCATACTGTGAACCATTCCAGGCAAAGCAACACCATCTCCGTAGCGAAAGGACAGAGTTACACCTTTAAAGAAAGATGAACACTGCGAATCTTAGGTTTTATGATAACTAACTCCGAGCAAACATATTTCCCAGCGCATTTCTCATCACCCTCATGTCCATCTATTTGTGCGCACCATCTGTTGGTTTATCTCCTCGGAAATGTCAGACAGACAAGTTGCTTCAGTCACATGATTAGTTTAAAAATAAAACATGTTTACAGAGAACAGGGAACAAATCCAACAAAGATGATTTAAAAACTTGCACTAGCGATTTTAGCATTCCCGGTTATTCTATTGTTTTAGTTATTAAAACATAAAACAACAACCCCCCTCTCATTTGCCCTCTCGAAGTTGTATTTAGAGGGGCTCATGCATGTTTGAGTAATCTTTACACCCCTGTATTCAAGACGCCACTGCTCCAATCTAGCCCCATTTTCACCGCAACCTGTACACTGCTGTGACGACGTAAAGTGGCGGGCGCGGATTGGCTTCCGTCGGGCGCCACGATTTTCCAACCCAGAAATCACCTGACTTGTTTCTTTAATGAAGTTGTCTTAGATCAATATTACGATTTAAAATGCACACAAGCACAGTGCGTCCTCTTTAAGCGTGATTTGTCCGGAGAACTGCTCAGTCCGTTGCATTGAGGCAGCAGAACCTTTATTTGTTCTACAACGGGGGAATTCCAGTGTTGCAGCAGAAAGTTACAGAACAGCAGGTGATTAGAAATGAACACTCAAACGTCAATGTAAGAAACTATTAATTACTACTAACACTGTGCAAGTAGTGCAAAAATACGAGGCTCCCAACGCTATTATGCACATTAAGGGGCTACGACTATGGCTATGTTTGGTGCAGTATATGAACAGGGTAAAAAGCAGGTTAAGTGAGTATATTATACAGGTAGTGATTCACATTACGTTACAGTATTGCACATGATTACTACAGGAGGATGACACATGTAGCGTTAGCACTGTTCACTGTACAGTCTGACAGCAGCAAGAAGGAAAGGCCTGCGGAACCTCTCCTTCACACGGCGAGGGTGAGTCAGACTGTAGCAGATTTTTATTGCACTTATGCTATTGGCGTTTGGTTTATAAAAAATACACTTGAGAGATAAGATATAGGTTAAGGTACGTTTTATTGTTCCTCTCAGTCTCTGCATTTGACCCATCCTTCTCACGGTTAGCTGCAAGACCCATACTTCTTATCTTCCTTTCGGTCAGTTGTAAGATTCTGTGCAATGCTCCGCCCACAAGCCTACGTCATCCATGCTCCCGCACGACAATTCTCCATAAATACGCAAAAGCGCGATACGAAACTGTACACAACAACTCGACAAACCCGATGCGATGTGCAGTAGTTTCTTTAGCGGCGTGTACACTAACTGTTGCGTTGTGATGGCGCTCTGAAGGGGGAGTGACTTTGCACTGGAAGCAAAGTGGAGTGAAACTTATAAAACGTGAATATAGCATTTTCAAAACAATCAAAGGTAACATGGTGATCTAAATATGTTACGTGTTAGCAGTTAAAACCGCATAGAAGTAAAATACCCCCTCTTTAAACAAGACTCATGGTCAACAGGACAAGAAACGAAAATTTGGTGTACGCACAAATACATGAGTTACAGAGAAAGCAGACCTCCGTAGTGTGACAACAGCTCTGTAGTAGTAATATTACGATGTGACTGAGCAGATCTACCATTAGAAGAGTGTGTGGCATCAGAGCCGGCTGTAAAGAGCGTTATTAGCCCATTAAGAGCCCATTCCTCTGTCATTTCCATAAGAAGAACTAAGGTTTTCTTAGCACACAGAGGGGAGCGGTGGGAGCAGGGGGAGGGGGCGTGATGGAGTGATATTGCTCTGTGCTTTAGTTCACGCTGGGGTTAGCCGGCCCCGAGGCACTGGCCTGATGAGCTCTTGTCTCACAGGCACAGGAGGGCATACGTCAGGCTACAGCTGCAGTGTGCGCTGAGCTCCACTCACACACACAACACACAATGGGACCACCACATTACCATTCCAACCTTTTTCAAAATTGCAGCGAATGATTTAATATTAAAGACGGGGTGTTTCGCTTCTATGGGGTATTAACTGCTAACGCAACATATTTAGATCACCGTGTCACCTTTTATTGTTTGTATAAAGGCTATACTCACCGAAAACAATGCATTAACGTGTTTTATAAGTTTGCTTTCGTTTTTGACACTCTGACTCTCCCCTGCATCGCTCCCAAAGCTAAGTGACTCCCCGTTCAGAGCGCTATCACAACACAATCAGCGTGCGTCCCTCTAATGAAACTACTGCATATTGCATGAGGTTTGTTAAGTTGCTATGTACAGTTTTGTATCACGTTTTTGTATATTTATGGATCATTGTCATCTGGGCGCATGGATGACGCAGGTTTGGGGGCTGAGCATTGCACAGAATACATTTTTAACTTAATATTTTGGCATTTTGACCAACTAAGAAGTGCAGCATGTGCAGTTCAAAGGACAGAAGTTAAGGATTATTGCATTGTGTGATTTAAGTACTTTGTTTTTCCTGTATCTATTGCAACCCTGCATGGATCTAGCTATGCAGGCCAGCTAGCTCTGAAATGGTACAGACTTTTTACACCAGCGCAACATTCTTTTTACACCAAATGTGGCAGAAATTCTAGAGGAAACACTTCGAAGGAATGTCCCATCTCGAAACAACAGAGCAGAGAGACAGAGAGGGGCTTTGGAAGAGAAAAGGCAGTCAAAAGGTGTGTCCAGTGTTTAAATTGCACCTCCAGAACACATAAAGTGAGACTGATTAATTGTTTTTACATTTTATTGTTTTGTTAGTTTTTTTGTCACTATTGGTCGTGGGTGTTTTTAGACGGATAAATACACTGTGCAGGTCTTACAGTAGTTTGTGAATTTCTGTGGGGTCAAAAAGGTTAATTAGCATAAACAGAAACTCTTGATGTTTTTAAACCACTTTATAAAAATGAGGTGTATGGACGGTGTTCTGATGGCCACGTACATGCTGTCCTGAGAGCCACTGGTCCCTCCCCCTCCTCTAATGAGAAGAGCATAAACAAAACATCAGCGTGACCTTGTGTATTACCTCATAGTATCAACGCTGCTCCAAGTGGGCTGTGTCCTCAAAGCAAAGTTGTTACTCCAACTTCATAGGTCATTAGCCGTGGCATTTCAAATGTAAAAATGTCTATTTAAAAATCGCCGCATGAAATGTGTCTATATTATTGACCAACAGGGGGCTCTAGGACTCAATTTTCAGATGTAAGAGTATGTGAAAGTAAACATAATCAAAAGTCAATGTATGATTTGGAGGATACATGTGAAGGAGAAGGGGAAGCGTGCAAACAATACTAAAACTAGTATTGAAATGGGATACTCATTTGAGTATCACATTCACAGGACAGAAATGAAACTTTCCTGACCAGCTTTAGAATGATCTTGAGCTGTATCAGAACAAGTACAAGTATAGACTACAATTTCATGCTGAAAATCACATTCTATTGTCTAAATAAAGTGTGTTTTTTATTATGGTTGTGATATCGGAATCGGTTTGAGTATCAAGTCTATTTCTTAGTGTTGAAATCAAGTTTGAAATTATATAAATTATGAAATTATATTTGAAATTATATATAATTATATTATTAGTATCGCGACAGTATTAAGTGTGCAGAAGGAGGGGAATAGGTGTGCAAGAGGAGAAGGGGAGTACAGGAGGAAAAGAAGTGTGCAGGAGGAGGAGAAGAAGTGTGCAGAGGAGGAGAAGAAGTGTGCAGGAGGAGGAGAAGAAGTGTGCAGGAGGAGGAGGGGGAGTGTGTTAGGAGAGGGGAAAAAGTATTCAGGAGGAGAAGAGTAAGTGTGCAGGAGGAGGGGGAGTGTGTTAAGGAGAAATATGGAGGATGAGATTAAGTGTGGAGGATGGGAACAAGTGTGCAGGAAGAGGAGTGGAAATGAGTAGGAGAAGTATGCAGGAGAACAAGTGTTTAGAAGGAGCAAGAGAAGTGTACAGGAAGAGGAGAAGTGTGCAGAAGGAAGAGGGAAATGAGTGTGCAGGAGGAGGGGAAGAAGTGTGCAAGAGGAGAAGTGGTGGACAAGAGGAGGAGAAGTGTGCAGGAGGAGGAGGGGAAGTGTGTAAGATGAGGAGAAGAAGTGTTTAGAAGGAGAAAGAGAAATGGGAAGGGAAGACGTGCGCAAAAGGAGAAGTGTGCAGTAGGAGAAGTGTGCTGGAGGAGAAGTGGTGTACAGGAGGAGGGGTATTGTGCAGGAGGAGGAGAAGGGTGCAGAAGGAGAAGTGTGCAGGAGGAGGAGAAGTTTGCAGGAAGAGGGGAAGTGAGTAGGTGGAGGAGCGGAAATTTGCAAGGTGAGGGGAAGTATGCGAGATGAGGGGAATTGTGCAAGATGAGAACACGTGTTTAGAAGGAGGAGGAGAAGTTGTGCAGGCGGAGGGGGGAGTGTGTGAAGGAGAATGGTGGAGGATGAGTTGAAGTCTGGAGGAGAACGGGAGGAAGAGAGTAGGAGGAGGAGGGACTGTGAGTAGGAGGAGGAGTGTACAGGAGGAGGGGAAGTGTGCAAGATGAAGAAGAAGAAGTGTTTAGAAAGAAGGGGAAAAAGTGTGCAGGAGAAGTTTGCAGGAGAAAGAGAAGTGTGCAGGAGGACGTGAAGTGTGCAAGAGGAGGGAAATATGCAGGGGGAGCACAAAGAGTGTCCGCCCTGAGCCTTATGTCCCCTGCTCCATGCTGTAGACACACACAGATGCAGTGAGAGAGAGAGGGAGTTTTAAAGTAGTATCCTTGGGCAAGAAACAGAGTTAAGTGTTACTAGGGTCCTTGTGTGGAAATGAATGGTTGAATCTCCTTGAAAAACAGAGTTGCTATGACGACGGCTGCTTTTCTGCCTTTCCCCTAAAGCTCCACTTGTGCGGCGGTGAATGAGGAACACGCATGCTACAGGTGCTCAGAGAACTCCACTTTAGGACAGACACACAATGCACACACCCACCATAGGCGACACTAGGGTTGTCAGAAGCATTGAAAGTCAGATACTAGTCGATACTAAAGCTTGTATCAAAACTAGATACTCATTTGAGCAGATATCGATACTCAAAAAGTCACATTCACAGGGCAGAAATGAACCTTTCCTAGATAGCTTCAGAGTGATCTTGAGTTGTATCAAAA
This sequence comes from Periophthalmodon schlosseri, assembly GCA_000787095.1. Lineage (NCBI taxonomy): Eukaryota > Metazoa > Chordata > Actinopteri > Gobiiformes > Gobiidae > Periophthalmodon > Periophthalmodon schlosseri. Next base: position 7,585 of record KN474052.1, on the reverse strand, counting down.
CAAGTATAAGACACATAGACTAGTACACGCCCATGGACCACTATGGAACCTACTGGACGACTGAGGGATTACACAGATATAACATCACATGGTAATATAAAAGAAAATACTATGATTTAATGTTGAAAATCACATTTTACTGTCTAAAGAAAGAGTGCTTTTTTATTATCATCACAGAATTGATATTGAGTATTGGGTCTAGGACTTAGTATTGAAACCGAGTTTGAAATTTTAGTATTTTGTCAATACTAGAGTGCACTCACCATAGGACGGTCACACAGCGCAGACTCCATTCAAATGCACGTGCACATACTGTCACCACATTTACAGGTTAAAGAGGGGGTACTTTAACTCTATGGGGTATTAACTGCTAACACATAGCACATTTATTTGCTGAAAACAACATATTAACGTGTTTTATAAGTTTCACTTCTTTTTGATGGTCTGAGTCTCCCCTCCATTAAGTCACTCCCCCTTCAGAGCACTATCACAACATAATCTACAAACTACTGTGCATCGCATCAGGTTTGTCAAGTTACTGTGTACTATTTTGTATCGTGTTTTTGTATATTTATGGAGAATTATCGTGTGGGAGCATGGGTGACGTAGGCTTGTGGGCGGAGCATTGCACAGAATCTTACAGCTAACCGTAAGGAAGGTTCAAATAGGACCAAGGAGAGATTGCTAAAATACTCAAACATGCATGATTGACATCTAAAACCTCTTCAGGCATGTTTTTGGATGAGAGAGCAATGTTATAACAAGGTAGAAAGCTCAAAGAAATCGATTTTGCATAATACCCCCTCTTTAACTCATGTACTTCGTTTACTGTTGTCTGCACTGCGCCACTATGTACAAAACGATCGCTCTCTTTCCCCCTGCTTGTCTTCCTGTCCCTGTTAATGTGGTTCAAAGAGGAGCATAGGCGTGCTTAGATAACAGCCAGTATATATACGGCCGACGGGTGCTTTAACGAGCGGGGGCCACAGCATGTCAATGAAATCAATAGTAGAATTAACACATTGACACGCAAGACTCATTTGCTTTCTGACATTTTCCTGCACGCAATTAACCGGCTCAGATATGCAAGTCCCATCTGATTAGCACGGTGGTGTCACGGCGGCTCCCCTTCTCCGGGCGATGCCTAACTGGTGACATGGGTTACACAGACATGCATGAGCTCTATGCTGGGTTTATCCCCATCTGACAAGTGACAGGGGCATAGGCAAAATGTTATCAAAGGCGACAGGATGAAGGACCGCTGAGCATTACATTAGACCTTTGCAGACCCTTAGACACATTTAGCTAGAAATTTGAATAATCCGAATCTACACAAATCTGTCCGGTTAATGGCATTGCAGTTAGATAATAGCAGGATAGGTCTTCAGAACAGCTCCTGCTCCCTCTTCCTGCACACTTCTTCAAAGTTGACTTTAGATAGTTAGAAATGAGACTTTAGGCTAAATTAGACTTCCTAACACAGGTGACTTAGTTGGAACTACAGTAGGCCAGCTGATTTGAACTGTTAAACCAGTCCATAAAATTACAATCACACGCTAGCTAGCATTATCCAACTGTTTTTCAGTTAGTCCCTCTCATCCTTTTTGTTGAAAATAAAGCACCTAATCAGGACGGTGAAGGCTCGTATTAATCACAGGCTCCTGAAAATGTGTTGCTTAAAGCAAGGTGTCCACTGCATGATTTTGGCCATCTGCGGAGAGAAATTTCTGATCGTGGGGAAAATCATGGGTTATTGGTCTCACTATGAAAGCGGTGCACCTGGACAAAGATCAAACTTAGAACCTTTATTTAACCAAAGACGAGCTGCGATTGCTATCAAGCATGTCTGATATTTTAGAATCTTGGTCACAGAGTGAGCCCTCACTGCGTCTACGAACAATCTTTGTGTGATCAAAGACGTGCATGGTGGCTGAGCGGCTAGCACTCACGATTTATGGCAAGAAGGTTCCGGGTTCTATGCGGAGTTTACAAGTCTCTCCCCGTGTCTGAGTGGGTTTCCTCTGGACACTCCGTTTTCTCCCATCAACCCAAAGCATGCACCGTAGGTAAAATTCTCCAGCTAAGGTAGTCCTGACCAAGACTATCTCAAGATCATGGAGATGGGTCCCCGAGCACTACGCTGAGGTGCTCACTGCTCCTGAAGAGATGCCCCAGCAGCACTGAAGGATGGGTCAAATGCAGAGGACAGATTTCCCTATGAAGACAATAAAGTAAACCTTACCTTACATACGGGCTGGAATTCAGCTCCCTACACATTCGGTTGACCCAAATCTGGACACAGAACTATGTGAGGAGGGACAAAGTGAACTTTGACCTTTATATTTTAGAAATTATATACACTGAAGTAATTGAGATATCCAATAAATTAGGATGCAAAATTCACAAAAAAGGAAGTAAAAAAAACCCAACAACAACAGAATGGTATTTACTGACTAATATAACAAAGGCGTGAGCCAATAGTAAAGATAGTAAGCCTATAAAATACATCCATCCATTTTCTTTCGCTTATCTGGTGCAGTAGTAGGGATTCCCAGACTTCACTTACCCCAGACACTTCCTCCAGCTCCTCCGGTGGGACCCTAAGGAGCCAAACAAGGCTCAATAAGACTCCTACTTCAGCCTAATGACATCCCTTACTTTTTGGGTTTGTGCTGCGACACGCACCACAGACCTTACAAACAAAGCTACGAGCAGCTGCATCGACAACAGAGGCAGAGAACACGGTTCACTCCATGTCCCCAGCTCTCTCCAGGATCTGGGAGAAGCTCTCCCGGAGGTGTGAGTTGAAGACCCTGCTGACAGAGGGCTCTGCCAGACGTTCCCAACAGACCCTCATGATATGCTTGGGTCTTCCAGATCTGTCTGGCTTCCTGGTGCCACGCACTCTGAAGTTCAATAACAGAACAATGCTTGGGTTCAGATCAGGAAGGCCGTTCTTCCCAATCCCCCCTCCCAGGTGTCACTGTCGTTGCCAATGTGGGTGTTGAAGTCCCCCAATAGAACAACTGAGTCCCCGGTCGGTGCACTGTCTGGTGCCCCTCCCAGGGACTCCTGGAGATCTGAACATTGCAAAGGGATCTTCCTCCTGGAATATCGAGGACAGATGATAACCCATGAGGGTTCTTGTTTGACTTCAAGTGGAACAACAAAATGTTATGGTAAGTTAAATTTTATGAAAATCTGTGATAATTCACACAACTATGGTTGGTACATTTAAAGCTTAAACATGTTTATTCAATACTTTTAGCATATGTAGATGCAGCTCAAAAGGATGGTACACTGGGGCGACTGGGTAATGATGACCACAAGCACCACAACTGTAAGATGAAAAAGAGATGGTCCAGAGTAGACCACATCTGTGCCTATTTGTAATCCAGGACATCAAAGCAAACTGTGAAATTACGGTAAATGTCAGTGGTCGTGGTATACAAAGATAAGTGACATGTTCACTAAATATATAATATACTAAAATAATAATGTGTATATTCATAACTGTACTCTGAGATGAAGTCACATACTTCTAAGGTTAGCTGTATAATCTGGACAGTTATCATTATATTTAAGGTCAGAGATTGCTTTTGTGCTTTTGTCACTGATGATAATGCTGAAACATTCACCAATTTAATATGGAAGAAGAAAGATGTTTCCTGACATAATTGTCGCTTGTTTTTGTTCCCCCTTGTCCTCACTTTTGTTGCATAATGGAAGCAATGACATGATTTTTTATTTATTTATTTTTTCCTGCCACTAAACAGCAGGACTTCTGAGGCAGAAAGAAGCCAGAGCTTGACTTCAGCCTTCCAAGAGGTAACCACACACACACACACACACACACACACACACACACACACACACACACACACACAC
>KN474051.1:4990-18616 GCA_000787095.1 Periophthalmodon schlosseri | reverse complement strand
CAGACCCTGTGCCTGCGCTCACAGACCTTGTGCTGCTCCTGTGACTGCACTCAGCCTCTCTGCATTTTCAATACAATTTCCAATGGAAGAAAGTGGGGAAAAGAAAAAATCGATCTTCTTCCAAGCAAATCAATTTGAACTTCAAATTCGATAAATCGATTTAATCGATTTTTTTCCCCGCCAAGCAAGATCTAATGCTGACGGCTCTTGGCCTGTGCATTGTGCACTTAATGTAACAAACTTATTGACTGAACAGAACCGGTTCAGAGTTTTTAAAAGGTATATCATGTCCATAAGTGTGTCTGTGGTAACAGTAACATAACTCACTCTCATGCTCAAAGTCTCCTAAGCAGTTAGCGCCGATAGTTACTACGAAGTAATAAATATTAAAAGTACTTCTCTAAATGATACTGAAACTATAACTGTGATGATTTTAGTAGAAATTGAAAACAGCCCCTCAGATAAATATTCCAGTGAAGAAGTGACTAGACTCTAAAAATCATATGAAGTGAATTAGATTTAGCACCGTAATAAAACCCTTGTAAAATAAGCCTGGTATCGGTATCGGTACTCGGTATCAACAAGTACTCAAAGTGAAATACTCATACTTGTTTTGTGAAGTAATGTGAAGTAGTAATAAATACATATATACGTTACACATGTGTTTACCAGTTTACCGCTGACAAAGGGATCAGATGTGTGTCATTGACAGAACGACACTGGTGTTAAAGGCTAAAGGAAGAATAATGGCTCCATATAAGTGTCTAGTATTTCACAGTGTGTTCCTCTTGTCTTGGCCTGTGCACATCTTTCATTTATATGTGATAATTAGTACGAATGGCATTACTGCGTTCTGTCTCTCCACATAAAACACATGCTGTAAATCTGACGGGGAGTTTGATCCAATAACCATCAAAAGACCAAACTTTACGACGCCATGTCATCTCCGCAGCCGCCTCAGATTATCAAAACAAAAGTGATTTACACAGCGCTGTCACACAAGCCATTACAAAGACCCTAATCGTACAAAACGTAAATTTAAGTCAGTGACATCGAGCGTCTCTGTTCCCTTCCCCAAGAAACATAGATCCAGCATTTTACAGTCGAGTTTTAACCGAGTCTGACAGGTTTTTGGCGGCCATTTTGAATTGTATTGATCAAATGAAGGGAAGAATTCAACATGGGTTTTGCGGCGGTTATTCACGACTAGTAGCAGAAGTAATAGTAGTAGTGGTAGTAGTGGTAGTCATGGTATTAGTGGTAGTGGTAGTAGTAGTGGTAATAGTAGTGGTTGTAGTAGTAATAGTAATAATAATTCTAAATGTGTTATATGTTATAAATGTATAGATCGGTTTTAACCAAGTCTGACAGGTTTTTGGCGGCCATTTTGATTGTTTTGATCAAATAAATGTACAACTTGACCATGAGAATAACCAAACATGTCTGTGACATGTTTGATTGTTAAAGAGGCGTGTGTCTGTGACATGTTTAACTGTTAAAGAGGCGCGTGTCTGTGACATGTTTCACTGTTAAAGAGACGCGTGTCTGTGACATGTTTAACTGCTCCTTTCAAAACGATACTTTTTCATGTAACTGAATATTTTAGAAACACTAAAACATGGACATCGTTTTTCTCCACGACAGAACTCATCATGAATCAAACAACTGGAAACTACATCTGACTCGTACAAATCTTTTTCCATTTGCAACATGGATTATGACGATTACAGCAGGGTCAGGCCGAGGCGTGGAGCCAAAAACTACCAAGTAAGAGAGAGGTTACTTCAGAATTATATTACTCAAGTACAAGGACACAGTAGTGCTCCAAGAAATGACTCAAGTAAGAGTAACGTTACTTCCAAATAATATTACTTGAGTAGAAGTACAAAGTAGTGTCACATTACTTCAGAATAATATTACTTAATTAGAAGAACAAAGTAGGGGTCCAAGAAATTACTCAAGAGTAAAAAAAAATTGTGAAAAGTACTACTCAAGAAAGAGTAATGTTACTTCAAGATGATATTACTAAAGTAGAAGTACAAAGTAGTGGTTCAAGAAAGTACTCAAGTAAGAGTAATGTTACTTCAGTAAAAATATGACTAAATGGTTTTGATGCCATCGGGCTAAAGACGACATCGTTTGATTATGACGTCAGAAAAGCACCTCCACAAATCTCTCAACTTTATTTCTGTTTTTCAGTAGTGTTCTGTATCCTCCCTGTGTTACTGTGGCAGAGTGGTTATCCCGTCTCCTCCCTCTCACCAGGAGGTTGTGGGTTAGACTCCTGCATGTTCTCCCTGTGTTACTGTGGCAGAGTGGTTAGCCTGGGCTGCCAAATGCCAAACAGCTTTTTTTTTTTGCACCATTGTTGAGTAGCTTAGCATTTTAGCATCTCACATCCAAAAATAAATAAATAAAAATAAATCACATGCATTTTCATTGGACTTTTACAAAAATGTATATGTTTTTGTAAACTTCAACAACATGGTTTAGAAATATATATATATATATATATACACACGGTTTATTCAGTCAACTCCTGTTCTCTCCTCAAAAACAGACCTGGAGTTGTGTTTTGTTTCATTCACACATGTTTGAGTAACACTTTATTATTAGTCTGTCTACATCTCCAAAGCTCAAAATGCTCTGTTCCACCTTGTGATGTCATGAAGTGGTAGTTTTCAAGTTAACAGCTCCTTTTACCTTTAGTTCAGTGGAGATTTGCAAATCACAGGACTGAAATGATCCAAATGATTCTAGTGAAGGTGTGAGGAGTTTAAAAACACAGCGGAGCACTTCCTGTATTACCACTTCATGACATCACAAGATGGAACAGAGTGTTTTCAGTTTGAGATCAGAACTAAGCCTAAATATGCAGGGTTTGTGCGTTAAACATGTGTGAATGAAACAAAACACAACTCCAGGTCTGTTTGTGACGAGGAAACAACATTAGAACAGATCAGAAAATGGCGTAACATGGCCACTTTAAGTCACATGATCAAGTGTAAATCCTCAAATCTCATTATGATATTTTTGTTCTTCAGTTTCAGTTTGGTCAGTTTTGGTCGTTACTCCTGTTGATTTTGGCCTCGTCTGAGCTGAAAAACGAGCCTTTAGTTCCAGAACGTTCCATTGGACTCTTGATAAAACAAATATACTGTTGCTTGGACTGAAATCTGAAACCTAATTACCATCCGACCCACGCGTCGTCTGCAGAGTCACAACCGGGAGCTAAACGGACTTGGCTTGAACAAATATCGAGGAGGACGGGGGAAGGTTGATGGTTCAAATCCCAGGCGTAAGGTTACACGCCTGGTGCTTGTCGCTGAAATATAACTTGAGATGCTGGTTTCGTTTCTGAGTGCGTATTGTGTTGGTTTCGGACTACTTTTCTAGCAGAGTACTTTTACTCCTACTTGAGTCATATTTTTATTGAAGTTACAGTACTCTTACTCGAGTAAAAGTTGTGGTTCGTCTTCCCGCTGTGAGTAAATCTAAAGTGACAAAAGCTTTATGTCGACAATATGAATGTGCAGAAGAAGGAGACGCAGGGAGGGCATCTGATACACAGGGATTGCATCTGACACACACAGGGAGGGCATCTGACACACAGAGAGGGCATCTGACACACACAGGGAGGGCGTCTGACACACGGGGAGGGCGTCTGACACACAGGGACATTTCAGCACACGTTTGTACATATCTAAACTACAGGGTTAGACTTTTTTTACGCAGAATAAGACCCCACGGAGACACAGGGAGGGCATCTGACACACATGAACAGTTTGGATAAAAACATACGGTTTAATGAACTGTCTGGACTTGTTACCTACATGGAGACTGGCAGAGGAAGCGGAGAGGTTAATGATAGCGGAGCCGGCTCCATCAGCGAGCTACAACACACATGCAACACAGAAACACACATGTAAAAACAGGTTAGCTTGTTTGCATTAGCCACACAAACTGTTAGCGTTATGTTATTGGAGGTATAAGCACTTTTAAACCTGTACTTACTTTCTATAATAACCCCTCATTCACTACACAGACTCTGCAGTGTCTCATTCGGACACACAGCTCGCTGCAGTCGGGTTCAAGGTGCATTGTGGGAAATTTTGAGTGCACTGTTTTCTCACCAACTGGACATTTGGACCATGGAAGTATAATCAAATCTGGAAGGTGAACCCAAGATGGCGTCATGTTGTTTTCAAAGGCCCGAGCTCATAAAAATAACGTTCTCTTCCACATTACTTCCTCAACACGGGCTAGCTCCTCCCACCCATGTGACAGAAACGTGCCCCGTGTGACCAGTTCTGACCAATCAGAGCGATAGCTGCTGGAGCGGAGCTGGTGCGGGCTCAGAGCTTTTTTAAAGTTCATGTTGTGAAAATACAGAAGAAATGCTACGAAATCGGCCCTTTGCGAAAGCTCTGGATGCCCTGCCAGCCGAACGCGGGCAGTTTGAATTCACAAAAAATGCGTTGTGCTCTATGGGGCAATTCTTTCCGGTCCCGGGAACTGCAGTACCTGGAGCGGCCACTAGTCGATCTCGCCCCGGGACATAGCGGGAGTGTCTTATCCAGGTCTGATTATAGATCCGTGATTCGGACACGGCTAAAAATGGCGTGAGCCCTAAATAGCGCCCCCTGTAGGGAACAGTTTGCACATTCACTGTAAAACCCCTCATCCTCGTAAATTCACCACTCGCACTATTGTCTCACATGAATCAAAACCACTTTGTTTACTCAACTTAATCCGAAATAATGACTCGTCGCCGCAGAACCGCCGCCTGCTTGCATCAACCCTTTTGCGAGGGGCGGGTTTGCGAGAGGTTAAATGGAATTGTGGGTAAAGAAATATATAGCCCACGCAAACAAAAGCCAGGGCGTATGCAGTCATTTCTAAACGCGAAACCACAGAGATGAGCTGCAGTGGGCGCAGTCTGTTTCGAGTGTCAGCAAATGTTCAGCAGTGAATTTTTTTAGATTCAAAGAGACAATGTGAGCGTGCAAACTGGGAGGGCAGAACGTATAGGACAAATCCCAGAAGGCTTTGGGAACGTTACAAAAGTTTAACACCGAGTTGAAGCAATAATGTACACAATAGTAACCAGGGGAGGAAGCACCATATTCTGGGCCCTAGGTAAAATCATCTTGGGGGCCCCGCACTACATATTATCTTTTGAAAAATGCACATTAGAGACTTGGGGGGGCCCCTCCCTGCACCGGGCCCTGGGTAAACAGTACACTTTACCCCCCCCAGTCCGACGCCCCTGATAATAACTGATAATAGAGTTTTCAAATAATCATAAAACTGGCCTGAAACCAGAGGTGGAAGGTAACGAAGTACAAGTAGTAAAGTACTGTACTCAAGTAGAATCTTTAGGTATCTGTACTTTACTTAAGTACATTTTACAGCGGATACTTTTTACTTTTACTTCACTACATTTGAGAGCAGTATCTGTACTTTCTACTCCACTACATTTTTGAACAGAACGGAAAAGTAAAAAGTACTTTTCATTTGATTTGAGGGGTTATTTTTACCATGTTCGTGGAAACATCCTGACTAAAGTTTTCGAGTTCAAGTTTCAGCTTTGAGCAAAACAAAAATAAATACACAAAATTCATAAGAAAATATAACAAATTGATTCATATTGTTACTGTGACCAAAATATGTCTCATTTTGAATCAATATCACTACATTTAACACAGATTAAAAACACTTGTGTGAAATACTTTTACTTTTTACTCTTTAAGCACATTTTTAAACAGGTACTTAAATACCTTTACTTAAATAGATTTTTTCATGTGATACTTTTACTTTTACTTGAGTATTTTTTTGCTCTGGTATCTGAACTTTTACTTAAAGGGCCCATGTTACGCTATTTTCTGATCTGTTATAATGTTGTTTCCTCATCACAAACAGACCTGGAGTTGTGTTTTGTTTCATTCACAGAAAACACTCTGTTCCACCTTGTGATGTCATCATGTGGTAATACAGGAAGTGCTCCATTGTGTTTTTAAACTCCACACACCTTCACTAGAACCATTTGGATAAGTTCAGCTTTGGAATTGCTCATCTCGACTGAACTAAAAGTAAAAGGAGCTGGTAACTTGAAAACTACCACTTCATGGCATCACAAGGTGGAACAGAGCATTTTGAGCTTTGGAGATGTTACTCAAACATGTGTGAATGAAACAAAACACAACTCCAGGTCTGTTTTTGAGGAGGTAACAACATTAGAACACGGTTTTAAGCTCACAAGAGTCGGTTTTGTGAAATACAGGACCTTTAAGTGACAAAATTAAGTACTTCTTCCACCTCTGATCACACTTGTAAATGGGGATTGGCTCTCAAACATTTTAGCAAGTTAAAGAAAGGTTACATAAAAATATTTACATAAAAAATTAACAGTTTATAGCCAATTGTGTAGTCTACATATAGCCGACTTAGCAAGGACTGACTTTCTCGATTAAAAAGACCAAAGCTGAAGTTTGGAAACTACTGTCGAAAAACTAAAACTAGCGTAAATCTCTTTCAAAGCATCTACTAATACATTCCTTAAGCCGGAGAGCCGTGTGCAGCAAACTGAAAGAAGTAAGGACGCTGTGATTATAGACAGAACATTTTAAGCCGCTAAAGAGGAAACAAACAGACAGGAGACGACAGGACCAGAGGAAAAATCAACCAAAAAATGAACCAAAAATGTCATTTAAACCAACCACAGGCATCTGCACACGAGCGCTGATGACTTTAACCTTTCACTCGCACTGAACACGCAGACAGATGCATCACAAGATCAAATTCTTTCCCTCCGAATCTCAAAACGTCTGTCGCTAACCGTTAGCTTGGCCCCGTTAGCGGTCGACACAGTGGTTTTCCACGTTGCAGAGCATTAGCTTCATGCGGCGCACGCTAAACGGAACAGTTTCCAAACGCGAGTAAATGAAGCAGGCCCCGGTCGCAGTTCATTTACATTTTATATGACGAATGCGAGGCAGCCGGGGACAAGCTAGCAGCGGCTACTCAGTGAAAGGACGCTAGCTAGCACGCGTCACGCCGAACTAGCTTAACTTATATCAGTGGTTTTAAAGGGCCCATATTACACTTTGTTCTGATCTATGTTCTAATGTTGTTTCCTCGTCACAAACAGACCTGGAGTTGTGTTTTGTTTCATTCACACGTTTAAGACCCTGCATATTTACGCTGAGTTCTTCTCTCAAGCTGAAAACACTCTGTTCCACCTTGTGATGTCATGTGGTGATACAGGAAGTGCTCCACTGTGTTTTTAAACTCCACACACCTTTACTAGAATCATCTGGATCATTCCAGCCCTGGACTTGCCGATCTCTACTGAACTGAAAGTTAAAAGGTAGATGCTAACTTGAAAACTCCCACTTCATGACATCACAAGGTGGAACAGAGCATTTTGAGCTTTGGAGATGTGGACAGACTAATAAAGTGTTACTCAAACATGTGCGAATGAAACAAAACACAACTCCAGGTGTTTTTGAGGAGGTAACAACATTATAACATGACTTAAACCTCACAACAGTCAGTTTTGCGTAATATCGGACCTTTAAAGATGCACTGTGTAACTTTTCTAGTGAGGGGTCTGCCACCTGTGGTTATTGCTTTGTCTGGAATGTTTCACAGTATAGCATTAAACTTATTTATCTAGCATTTATTACATTACTGGCGTTTTTTTTTTTTTGTTTTTTTTTAGCTTATTATACTTTGTTTAGTGTTTCCATGGAGACAGACAAAGCAACTCCATAGATAAGCACCACCTCAACCAGGAAAATTCCGCAGTGCACCTTTAAGAAAGCTACAGAAAACACTGATGTACATGATAAAAATTTGGTGTTTTTTAAATGTTTTTTATATATTTATCTATATTCATTTACGGTTGTTTAGACCTATTTTCATGTTTGTTTTGTTATTTTGTCTTGCTATAAAACCTTATAACAGCCTAATTAGTCAAATGAAATCACAGTTTTGCGTTGTTGTGTCCGTGGAGGTCAACACAAAACATCAAGGTTACCAGCAGGAGGCGCAAGGAGACATGGACTTACTGAAACGTGCGTAAAACTTGTGTAACAGCTGTTTTACCTGATCAGGAATGAGAGGCTCCTCGTCTCCGATGTTCACCAAAACATCATCGCAAAACGAGTCCGGACGATGATCTGAAAGTGTAAAGACGTGTTAATGTAGAGAGGAGTTCGTCTGCGGTGGACGTGTTCAGATCAAATCAAACTATTATAATGTTGGTTTATTCTTAAAAACGAAAACATTACACAAGCTGTTCACGTTTTCATCTGGTGTTTTGGTGGTGAAGGCAGTTATCCAATCAGAATCAAGAGTCTCTCGTTTGGGTTGCCAGTTTCGACGCTGAAATCCAGTTGGTTTAAACCTAAAAGGACTCTGTCTGATCTTTTCTCTCAAACCGAAAACACTCTGTTCACCTCGTAAGGACTCTGTCTGATCTTTTCTCTCAAACCGAAAACACTCTGTTCCACCTCGTGATGTCGTGGTAATACAGGAAGTGTTTTTAAACTCCACACACCTTCACTAGAATCATTTGGATCATTTCAGCCCTGGAATTGCCGACCTACTACTGAACTAAAGGTAAAACGTAGCTGTTAATTTGAAAACTACCGCTTCATGACATCACAAGGTGGAACAGAGCATTCTGAGCTAATAATAAAGTGTTACTCAAACATGTGTGAATGAAACAAAACACAACTCCAGGTCTGTTTTTGAGGAGGAAACAACATTAGAACATAGTTTAAAGATCGAAATAATTAATTTTGCATAGTATAGGACATTTAAGTATTATTTAAGTGGAATTTTTAAAATGCAATAACAAATATGTTACAATCTTAAGTCTACAGTAACTTTTAAAGCAGACCTATTACGCAAAAATTTGACTTTTCAGAGCTTTTAATCGTGTCCTGGTTGTTTCTTCTCGTTGAGCCTCTGAAGTTGTATTTGGAGTGATTCATGTTTGAGTAAATCTTTAATCTCCTGTTTTCAAGACGCCATTGCTCCGATCAACAATCAATCAGTAATGCAAAATACAACACGATGATCCACGGGTGTCATAAATTATAAACTTTGCTCTCCGTGCTAAGTCGCTCCCCCTTCAGAGCGCTATCACAACACAACACAGCTGCATCCCACTAATGAAACTACTGCACATCACATCAGGTTTGTGAAGTCGTAGTGAACAGTTTTGTTTCATGTTTTTGTAGATTTATGGAGAATTGTCGTGTGGGAGCGTGGGCGACGTAGGCTTGTGGGCGGAGCCTCGTACAGAATCTTACAGCTAAACGTAAAGAAGGATTTGAATAGGGCCCAGGAGAGATCGCTAAATTACTGAAACATGCACGGATGACGTCTAAAACCTCTTCAGGCATGTTTTTGATGAGGGAACAACGTTAGAACATGGGAGAAAGCTACAAAAAAAATCTATTTTGCACAATACCCCCTCTTTAAAACAAGCTTACAAGCAAAACTGATTAAAAAATTCTCTGTCAGTTTGATTTTTATTTCAATATTTGGTCTGCACTGTGCTTTGAGTGTTGATCTTTCTCACTTGTGAAGCCAGCGCTCTCTTCCTCTCCCGGGTCCTGGTCTCGGTCTTGTCCCGGGTCCGAGCGGTAGTCCTCCAGAGCCCGGATGGAGCACTGTCCCACCACGGGCTTCCTCCCGAACTGACGGTTATCGATGATTTTCACCACTAGGGGGGGCATGAACACGTCCTCCTGTGGAAGTCTCTGAAACAACAACCGCAGAGAGAAACTGAACTTTAAAGCGGACCAATTTTGCCAAATCCGCAGTACAGATATATCGCAAAAACTGCTCTTGAGGTCAAAATAAGTCCGCTGTGTGCCGTTTACATCTAATTCTAAAGCGTGTTATTGTCCGATAATCAGGAAGTGTGTTAGCATGCTGGTTGTTGTTAGCTTTACCATGACGGCAAAACTACGCTCTGTCAAAGTTGTGAAAAGCGCTTACAAACCCATCACTGTGAGTAATTAGGATGTTCTAAATGCATAAAGTAAGTGAGGAATAACTTTGGACCACTGCAAAATGTTTAAAATGAACTCGTTTTGTTTTTTAAAGGTCCTATGTTACACAAAATTGACTCTTTTGAGCTTTTAGTCATGTTATAACGTGTTACCTCCAATTGACTCTTTTGAGCTTTTAGTCATGTTATAACGCTGTTACCTCCTCAAAAACAGACCTGGAGTTGTGTTTTGTTTCATTCACACGTGTTTGAGTAAGACTTTATTATTAGTCTGTCTACATCTCCAAACCTCAAAATGCTCTGTTCCACCTTGTGATGTCATGAAGTGGGAGTTTTCGAGTTAACAGCTCCTTTTACTTTTAGTTCGGTAGAAATTGGCAATTCCAGGGCTGAAATGATCCAGATGATTCTAGTGAAGGTGTGTGGAGTTTAAAAACACAGTGGAGCACTTCCTGTATTACCACATAATGACATCACGAGGTGGGACAGAGTGTTTTCTGCTTGAGAGAAGAACTCAGCGTAAATATGCAGGGTTTGTGCGTTAAACATGCGTGAATGAAAAAAACCACAACTCCAGGTCTGTTTGTGACAAGGAAACGACATTAGAACAGATCAGAAAATGGCGCAATACGAGCCCTTTAAGACGGTAAAAATCTGGTACAGCGCCTTTAACCGTTCCCTGGATTTGCCTGGTGCCTTTTTAACATAAATCGTCTATGGCCAAAACCAGGATCTAAAGACTGTGAAGGTCAAAACTTGAAATTTCCATCTCGCAAAGGAAGTTTGTCAAATCTCCGAGGTGATTGACTTGAGCCTGGATATTGTTGGTGTAAAACTACGATCCCACATTGGAAAAACATGGACCTATATTTCCATAGTCTTTAATGAGATGTTGAAGGAGCTCAAGCCAAAGTAAATGGAACTTTCGCACTACATTTAAAGAGCAAACTGTGGCTCCCGAGGACTGCGGTCGCACTGGACCTGAGCAGCACAAGTTCAATGGAAAAAATACAGGGAAATAATACAACTTCTATAGAGCTCATGTTGTGTATAGTGAAGAAAGGTGACGCTATATCAAGTGGAGCTGTCAAAAGTAACGAAAATCAGATACGAATCGATACTAAAACTAGAATCGAAACTAGATACTTATTTGAGCAGGTATTGATACTAAAAAAAATCACATTCACAGGACAGAAATGAACCTTTCCTGAATATTTTTAGAATGATCTTGAGCTGTATCAAAATCACAGACTGTGTAAAGAAGTGGACTGAGTGAGTGTGACGTCGCTCACAGCGTTCGGCTCCAGTCAAATGAAGCTCGTCGAGGCTAAAGCAGTTATAGGGGTGAATTTGGAGCCGAGTTCCATATTTGGAATTCTGACTGCGAGTATCATAGCAACCAAAGAGCCAATCCAGAGCGAGGCTGTTAAAGGTAACGCCCCTTCCCGCCCACACAGCTGGATAAACAGTGAGCGGGCGCTTAGCAACGCTGTCAATGAAACCTGTTGCTAACGCTAGCGGGAGTGACCTCGGGGAAAGAAGGCGCCTGATTTGTCTGTTATTAATGTTCATATCTTGATTTACAGACACAATAGCGAAACAAAAACCCCAGGATCATGTAGAGGGTTAATACGAACATTTAAGACCAAAATGACGAGTCTGACAGCAGCAGTTACAGAGAGAGGGACACAGTTTTTCAATAGAAAGTGAATTGGAGCCAATGGAGTCAATGGAACCGGAAGCGCGCACATGATCACTTCCTATTTGGAACGCGGCGGCTAGCGGGTTAGCTACGTCCATTTATATATACAGTCTATGGTCAGAACAAGTAGCTCGCTCTCACCACGTCGAGGATCAGCGTGTTCACGTCAAAGTTGGGCTTCTTCTTGACGTTGCGGATGACACAGCTCTGCACCATGATGCCCCCACACTCCACCTGCAGGCTGGGGGAGGTAACGCTGGCCAGCTGGAAACTCTTCAGGTTACGCACGCCCCAGGCCAAAATCTGCAACATCACGGACAGAAGACGACACGCTGAGATGAACATGTGATGAGCTAAAGTGTCTTGAATTTCAGTGTGTAAATAAATTAAGGATCGTAAAATCAACCTCTACCCCATCTGACCCTCTCCTCTTCATCCTCTGCTCCATCTGACCCTCTCCTCTTCATCCTCTGCTCCATCTGATCCTCTCCTCTTCATCCTCTGCTTCTCTGACCCTGTCCTCTTCATCCTCTTCTCTCACACAAAATAACTTCTTTCACTATATTCATAGATCTCCTTTTTGGTCTTCCACTAGACCTCCTATCTTAGCATCCTTCTACTCATATATTTATTCTCCCCCCTCTGTACCTTATATTCACTGTCCCACCTGTGAACATATCCAAACATTCTTAGTATTCTTTTAAAATCTTTTATGGTTCTTAATATATTGTTACAGACCCTCTGTGATGCCTCCTTGGACAGCACATCGTACTTCTCTCTGAACAGCAGGTGGCGTTCTTCAGCCGGAGCAGCGTCCTGACCTGTGCAGCTAGCATCACTCACTCTGTACAAGGGGTAGTGCTGCATAGACATAGACACACATCCTCTGCTCCTCTGACCCTCTCCTCTTCTCCTCTGCATAGATTATAACTATATATCAGACACAAACACAATACGTCTGATTAAAAAAAAACCTTTTGCCCAGTTGAAAGAATTAAATTGAGTAGTTTTGGTCAATTATTTATTACAGTTATCACACATTTTTGCAATCCACAATCTTCCCCTGACTTCAAACTCACAAGGATCCATTTTGTGTCCTACAGCACCTTTCACACAGCGGTGTTACCTCAATAGCCGTCCTCTGCAGCACTGGTTTTATTCCCTGTGGAACGATGAAGACGTTCGGTTCCCTTTGAGGAGGAGGGGGAGGCAAATCCGACTCTTCGGGCTAGAAAATTACACAAATAATGAAATGAGTTATGTAAGAAAAATACAAATCAGTTTTAAAATTCAAAAATATGAGTTGATTCAAGGCAAGCATCTTTGTACCCAGAGCTGTTGACTTTCAGAAAGGAATCCACTGAACATGAGCTGAACAAAACACAAGCAAGAAGCAGATTTACGAGAGGAACATATACACGATTTTGGAGCAGAAATTAATTTTGAGATGCTCTGATTTTTAAGATTTTCATATTAGAGTGAATTACCTACCTCGTCCAAAACCTTATAGGACGTCACAACATCTCCCTGTGAGAGAAAGAAAAAATATTAAGGAAAAGATTTTAAATAAGAACTGGTGCAAAATAAATATTGAAATCTCCAAACCGACCTCCTGCCCGGGAAGGTGATGGACCGACGGCTGTGGAGACACAGAAACACAAATCTGCTTCATGCATTTGTAATTTGAGGCGTAATTTTGGTTTTCAGAAAAGCTATCCTCAAAGAATCCTCTGCTCCATCTGCTCTGCTCCTCTGCATCCTCTGCTCCGTCTGCCCCTCTCCTCTTCATCCTCTGCTCCATTTGCCCCTCTCCTCTTCATCCTCTGTTCCTCTGACCCTCTCCTCTTTATCCTCTGCTCCATCTGACCTTCTCCTCTTCATCCTCTGCTCCTCT
>KN474050.1:148156-171059 GCA_000787095.1 Periophthalmodon schlosseri | reverse complement strand
CACTGCAACTGTAATTCATGTTTGTTTTTATATTTTATTTTGCCTATATAGTCCACCCCTCGAAAATACACCTAAGAAATCAAAACCTGTCATATAAAGTAAGTTTAATACTGAAATTCAAATGACTAGTATAAAACACAACACAATAATTAAAAAGAAGGAAATACATAAGAATGATGCATAATGAAAAGAATAAAAAGGGGCCAAGAAATTATAAGTAAAATAAAATACTTAAGTAAGAGTAAGAAAATGACATTATGAACATGTGAAGTAGAATTATGAAAACATGCACAGTGCTCATATTGAATTATACTTGTCATTTTTTACACACACTTGGAAAATTACAAAAATATAAAAATTTACATCAAAACTACAGCCTTAGAAAATTGCCCTATTCCTCCCCAAATGTCAAAGAATAAATAAAATCTGACTAGAACCAGGAAGTACTTCACACATGTGTCCTGTGCTCAGGTCTGTGGCTCCTGTGGCTCAGAGACTTTAAAGCAGCTCTGCTTGTTACAAGTCTCTCCATGGACCAGCACCAAAGAACATCTCCCACATGTTAGAGCCACATGAACCATCTCACACTCTGAGGGCTTCAGGGACCGGCCTCCTGCTGGTGCCCAGAGTCTGGACTAAACATGGGGAAACAGTGTTTCAGTTTTATGCAGCTAAAACCTGGAACATTCTTCCTGAAGAAGTGAGACAGGCCTCGACTTTGACAATGTTTAAATCCAGGCCTAAAACGGTTCTGTTTAGCTGCATATGACTGAAAGGTTTTTATTCTGCACTTTCTCTTTAAATGTTCATTTTATGATGATTATTTGTGAATATTTATGTTTTTATTTGTTGTACTGTGATATTAGTGTTTTTCTTATTCTGTAAAGCACTTTGAATTACTTTGTGTACGAATCGTGCTATAAAATAAACTTGCCTTGCCTAAAACTAAAATTAGAATTCACTGTACAAACATTGTTAATCAGCTTAAGACAGAAGAGAGCAATCTTCAAGAAGCACTAACCAATTCTAACACACAACACACAGTAACACTATAGATAAAAGAGCTCATCAAGTCATGTGTAACTGCTTCCACTAGTCCATAAGACGGCACTGAAAGTCCCATGGATCAGGTGCATTGATCAGGTGCATTGATCAGGTGCATTGATCGGCCGTATCAGTTATTGGATGTAGCAGTAAATGGAACATTTGGAACAAAGGGTGAAAAAATCATCAGAGCAGGCTGGGCAGAACAGGTGACAAAAAGTATATCTTAAAAAAATATATCCACATAAATATTGAGCAGGATTTGACTGTTTCTCATTCTGTCTGGTTTTAAACATTCATACAGTGGCGGCAGACGCAGGAGATCATCAGCACTCCCCAGACTCCTCTGCTCTGAGTGGCAACGAAAGACTTTTCACTGGAAATACAGCAGAGCAAAAGCAGCCGACTCAACACATCTGTGCAATTTTCTCAGAGAACATAATAAAGGGGAATATTGTGAATAATTCCCAGTGTTTTTAAGAGCAAATATGAAGAATATCAAATACGGTACAGAAAAATGTGCCGAATGTGCCCTGAGCCTGAGCACAAATGCAGATAATAACTTTAGAGGCTATAAAAATGTGTGAACTGAGCCAGGTTTTACAGGTAAATATAAATATAACATTAATTAATTATATGTTGTATGAAAACTATTATTACTGCTATATTATTGCAAGTGACACGTTTGCAACAAAAATGAGCAAAAATATATATACAGGCTGATGTTTTTCATGTGTAAACAGTGATAATGGCTTCAAGTAATTTTACCCTGCAATCTCAGAACAATGGTGTAGCAGAGTGGATTTTGATTTTGAACCAGAAAAATAATTTTCCTCCTCCGTATACTGCAGAAAAAACAGACAAATGAAAAAATATTATTTAATCAAAAAGTTGCAGAAGAAAAAATAGGCAACAAATCCAATGGATGTTTGGAGTTGAAGGATTTGTCTGAGCGTTTCAAGCTGAATGAATGAGCAGCCATTGAATCAATAGTGAAATAATTACGTAGCTTAAGCCAAATCAGAGACTGAAATGGCTCTGGGGAGAATCACCACGACCGTGAATGCGCTGAAATATGGAAATAGACTTCAAAAAGTGTCTGGTATAAAAAAGATTGCAAACAACATTTCAGTTATGATCGATGTTGCACTGGCTGGATTTGGGTTTTTTTTTTGGCTCACTATAAACAGAGATGTGGTGCAGTGTCAGCACAGTGCGACAAAAAGCTGTTAATAAAAAAATACACTAGCTCTGATATCGCGTATGCAGAAAGAGAGTCCAAAGCGAGGGTGTGGAAAATGTGGTTAACTAAAGTGTCTTACTGCGGCTCACAATCATATGAACCATTTTGGGCGATTACGAATTCAGATCATGTTTAGAGATGTTGAGATCAGAGCAGGTCGGGAGCAAAGTACCATTTTGTTTAACCGTTGCACCAGTGTCTTGGCGCAGACCTGTGCTCTCCAATCGTTTAAAGTTTTTTTATTTGTGGGAATTGTGAAACAAAATAGAAGGTGACAGTCGTGGAAATTATCTGTAAAATAATGCCAAAACATACGAGAAGACTGTGACTATGTCTGTGTTTAAACGGTCCCACAACTGACAGACAGAGTTTCTGCTGCAGTGGGCCCAGAGCAATGGGGTAACAACACTTAAATCCCAAGTACAGTTTGCATTTAGGACATTCTGGCTGGTCATTTGGCCTTCTTAGCTCAGAGAGGTAACACTTTTTACATTAGCATCTGCGCAAAGGTAAAGATGATCAAACAATAGACATGTGAAATAGAACAGCAGACATGAGAATGGAAAGACACAAAGTTATCCTTCCTGTGAGACTAAAGGATCTTCTTACAGCGTATCTTGGACAACCGAAAAACGACACACAACACTAACATTTCTACCACATGATACACTGCTTCTGCTGACTTGAGACTGACACTATAAACATGACTCAGGGAAACATTAGCTCGTGATTTATGCTGCTTGTAGTGAGCTCGCAGTTTGTGAGGTAAAATGTACCCTAAATGTAACCAGCACGTATGCATCTTTACAGTCGTGACATCCTGGCTTCAGACACAGTAACCTTCTGTTAAAATGAAAGTTTGAGACCTTTCCAGGCCAACGCTTTTAGCATCATAAGTAAGAGTTGAAGTGATTGACAGCCTTTCAAATCAAAACAGGTGTAGAGGACCATTTTAAATTGTGTAACTTTGGACAGTTTTATTCTCCGCGCGCGTGTGTGTGTGTGTGTGTGTGTGTGTGTCAGGGCAGGGTGTAGTCACAATATTTTGAGTCCGAGTCAGCCATAAGATCGCGAAGCCCTAGATCTTTCTTTGTAATTATAATTTTGACTTCAATCAAAAAAGTATTGTGAGACAGATTCGGAGTAATATGGTATAAAGTGCTAGTCACGCTCAAGTCCTCATTGTACAAGTCTGAGCACGAATCAAAAGTCCAACTCATTTAAATAGACTTTTCTTGTTGTTATTGTTGCGGCCCTAAGCCTTAAGTTCTTTTCCTTTGTTATTTTTTGCCTGTTATGTTGGTGTGTGACTGAATCTCTCCCCTTTCCCCCATGAAATCCTGGCTGTGTGAGGCCTCGCTGGTGATTGGACGACTGTTTTCCCGCCTGGCCAATCCTGTGCCTCACCTGCAGCTACTTCAGGAGGTTCTTCTCACCTGTCCGGGGCTGCGGCCTGTGTGTGTCCGGTCTGCCCTTCTGTACGTGTCTCATTTAGTTTTGTTAGTCACTTGTTTGTGCTTGTGTCTAACTTTGTGTGTGAGACACTAGTTTAGTTTAGTTTTGTGTCTTTTTATTTTGTCACTCGGTTCTGTTTGTAGGCTGTGTGAATTGTGTTTTGTTTGGGGACACCCGTGGTTTTGTTTTCGTGTTATGAGTCCCTTAGGTTTGTCACTTGTTTTTAATAGACCTACGTGACCCGTTTTCTAAGACACAAAACGTGTTATTTGTTAGTCGTGTTATTTTCAGTTTCTTAGTTTAGGTTCTTTTGTTTTATACATTTACCTAAAAATATTTTAGTCCATTTTTGTTACTTTGCCCTGTACATTAAATTACTTCTTTACTTTACCATTTTTCCATCTTGTTTTTTGTTACTACCCTGACCCTAGATAAGCTGGGTCATAACTGTTATTTAACTGTGCTCTCTCAGTGGGCCCCATTGTGAATTCTCATAGCTTTAAACTACCTTTGAACTTGAAAACATAATTTAAAAACGTAAAAGCAGATTTGCATAGGTCAGCTATAAGGACTGGAGAGCTGTAACTACCAAAGTTTGACTCTGGTTCATCAAGGCATAGGTTAAAAATGAGATGGAGAAACGGGAAAAATTTGCCTTTGATGGAAATCCAAATGTTTAAGAACAACTATTAGGAGATTTCCAACGAGTTACAGTACAATTTATTTGAGATTTTGAGTTTGTAGAACGGTACCGCTACCTCATTTGTGTCTGTGCCATGAGGTTAATGTTCAGATCTTCAAAACCAGCGCAGATGCGATAATTTTGCCACTATGACACTTTGAAGTCAACATCAACAAGAGAGCAGCCATCTCAAAGCAGACATAGGCCAGATAAAGAGGTTTAAGATCAGAGAAAATCCTCCTGCATCAAAATGAGCACGTAAGGTCAATACTGATCACCGAAGAAGCATCGGCCAGGGACGTGGAAATACAAGTAAACCAGGTCAAAAGCAGAAGGGTGCACCAGAGAAAAAAGAAACAAAACGAAGACACTATTAAATATAATGTGGCAACTAGCAGCACCTGAAGAGAATGGCTCTACCAGGAGAGAATATTGTACTGATGGAAATGTAAAAACTAAACAGAACAGTGTAAAAAGAGTGAATCTTTTACCTAACCTCCACTAAAACTAAATGCATGATGTGCTGCTAACTTGATATACTAACTATGCTAAAAACTAACTCATAATAGAGTTGAAGCAATGACTTTTTCCAACAAGTGATTAGATTATAAACTGGACAATTTAATACTGCTTCATGCTATTTTAGGATAGAAAGCTAGTTCCAAGAATCCATAAAGAGAAAGGCAAGGCAGGGCAAGTTTATTTGTAGCATAATTCGTACGCAAAGTAATTCAAAGTGCTTTACGGAATAAGAAAGGCATTAAAATCACAATACAACAAATCAAAGCATAAATAATCATAAAAGTAACATTAAAAGAGAAGAGTGCAGAAAAAAACAAAACAAATCACACTATTATAAGAGCGAGATGAAAGTACGTGATCGTATGAGCTTAGCGCAGTCAGTACTCGTCAGGAAATCACGCATCTGTACAAAGGTATCTAGAAAACGCTGTGAACTAATGTCAGTATTTTCAAAGTACATTATTTGTGGTGAATTAAAAGAGAAACTGGGCTGAACACACAGCACCTGTTTGTCCTGAACACTGCAGAGATATTGAGTGATAACTTGTGAAGCGGAAGGCTCTGATGGATGGGCAGCTACTGAAGAGAACTGAGACAGAAGTGTGACGCCAAGGTGGCACTGTGCCCGCTTCAAACAGCTCACAGTCAAGGCCCATCAATTCTTATTGCTGCCTCATAATAGCACAAAGCTGTCACATTTTTGCTAATATTTCAGTTCTGTAGCAAATAAGAACATGATAACCTTAGAGCTGTTACAGTTTGACGAGGGAAGCCTTTGTGAAACAGCCATAAGATCGTAAAGCCGGAGACTTTTCTTTGTGATCTATTTATCAAGTATAATTTTGACTTCAATCAAAAAGTATAGCAAGATACATTTGGAGTAATATGGTATAAAGTGCCGGTAGGTTCATATCAGTGTTTACTGTCAGTCCAGGGAAAAGCATGATTTTCACACAGTGTCTTACAGTAGCGTGACTAGCCTCTCTTTTATATCATTTCATGTGTAATCTTTGAATGCCTTCATCTCCCTAATGCCTCATCACTGGCTGCTTGGATAGATAAATATTTCCAGACACTGGCGAAACAAATAATTTCTGCATTTGCAATTCATATGTAATGATTGCCCAAATAAAAGGCTGTGTACTGAGGCGTAGCCCGAGCTGCAGCCTGACTCGTAGCGAGCCGTAGCGAGCCGTAGGTTTGGAGTGGGTGCTTGTGGAAGAGCTTTTGGGATCTGGTTTAGCTGTGGGTGTGATACCAGCCTGATTAGTATTTATATGACACATCATCCACATTAGGCCCTGCTTTCCTGTGCCACATGCCACTCTTGATCTGCCTCTCTCGTCCCGTTTCAAAGACACTGTGCACCAGAGATGGGCACCATCTGGCCTCACTACTGGCACCAGTGTGCGGGCTGTGTGATCAGTGCCAAATGGACAAGACTTCTCATACCTCTTCCTGTGTGTCTGTTCTGTTGTTTTGAGACCAGAACTGAAACTCACATACACAAGCATAGTGAATATAAAATTAGTGATTGACAATGACAATATAAGATAGATTAATATGCATTTATAGTGCACACACATAAAGATTACTGCTATTAACCTCTGATTATAACCCTACACCAGAGTAGTACGGCAATAATCATGCAATGTGCGGTTGTCATTTTCAAAGCTTAGTTTGCTGTAACATAAAAATATACATTATCACACAGCCTCAAGTTAGGCCACTGTGTTTCACATAATTAGCTACGAATCAGTGCTACTTGTGTGAGAATACATATACGCATGTTTTTCACAAAGAAAAAGATGTTTTTGTGGGTAAGCACATCTTTGCTACCCCTGCACACTCCATATATCTGTAACAGAAATATTGTCAGCAATAAAAAGAAAGCATTTTTGTTTATCCTATTTGAAAGGCCCCTGCTGCAGGTTTCCTCTGTGTAGTGCGCACATCAATGAGAGCAGTGCCTATGGTGTATTTCCTGCTCGTCCCCTGTGAGCTGCCTATTGCTCCTCGGCTCAGCCCTGAAGTGAAGATGGATTACTGCAGAAGAACTGCCTAGCCTGCCCTTTACACATCTCACACACACCTCTTCTCTATTCTCTTCTCTGTCCAACACGAGCACACACGCAAACACACAAACACACACACATGCCGCTCTGTAAAGCTCTGACAGGGCTCTTAGCAAAAGGTCAGAGTCAAGAATCTGTCAAATCTTCTTTAGACAAACCCAGACCTCTCATATCTGGTTAAATGTTTCATACAACAATGTCTATTTTTCTTTCTCGTTGACTTCAAAATCCACCCTTTAGCTGTTATCTGCAGGGGCCTTATAAAAAGACTTCTACACATTGAGATCAATTCCTTGTCTAATTCAGACAATGTGGCTATTGGAAAGATCACAGAAAAGCAGATTGGGGTTGAACAGCTGACAGATTATGTGCTAATGTTGACTGCAGGAAATCAACCCCTGCAATCAATACATGCATTTTTGAATAATGAGAGGGCGAGGCTGCATTAAACAAGGCTGGCTTTGCATTTGGCTTCACTAAAAGCCAAATGCAAGTCATTAAACTAATAAATAGTCTTGGATTGGGTTAAAAGCCACATTATAATCTACTATTTTCCCCAGTGTTACTCAATAAAGTACTTATCAGTGTGTTCACTCATGGTCAATTATGTGGTTGCAGGGAGGCGCACAAATACTATTATTCGACCCCGCCCACTTTTGCCTCTAAACGCTCCAAACCCAGGGAATCCCGTTCTTTTCAATGGCAAATTGAGGCAAAGTTTCACCTCAAAAATATGATATAAAGTAGTGTTGATTTGTGTAAAATGGTCTATGTTCATGTGACCAACAAGTCACTGGGAGGCACAAGGGCAATATCTCCATATTCCAGGAAAACAAACTGATCCTGTTTTCCTTCATCGTACTTTCCAAATGTAGCAACTAAACATGAATAGGACATCCACAGCACATAAACATCTGTTAATATAGTATTTCTTTGCATACTCTGCGTAACAGCCACTAGAGAGAGAGAGAGAGATAACTGTACATTTCACTGTACAGGTCGTTATGTCACAAAATCAATCAATCAATCAAACTTTATTTATAGAGGTGACCAAAGTGCTCTCCAATAAAACCAACACAATATAAGAACATTCAAAACATTAAACAATGAAATAAAAACAAATTGTACAACGTGTCGCTGCATTACTAAGTGTTCAAAGCCAGTCTGAGTAAATACGTTTTGAGCCTGGATTTAAACAGGCCAAAGTCTGTGATACTGCGCAAATCAGGGGGCGGTTTGTTCCAAAGTCTGGGGCCAGCGACAGAGAAAACCCCATCACCCCAGTGTTTGAGCTTAACTTCAGCTTTGAGAAAAGAGGATAGGATGTCAAAGGGGAGACATTTACATTTGACCAACTCAAATCGGTGGCTCAGATGATAACGCCGTCCTCTGTAACCAGAAGATCATGAATGGTGCATGCGGTGTGAGGGCAGCCATGTCTCTGTGAGCCTCTGGGCAGCTGTGGCTACAAGTATCTTAGCCCCAGCGAGTGTGTGGAGTGAATGAATAATGGATTAATGGAGCACTTTGAGAAACACATAGCATCATTATTATAAGTATAAACCCACGTTCAAGCTGCCATGGTTGTTTCTAAAATTATTTCCACTTTAATCTTTCCATTTCTTACAGTAAAGATAGTAGAGAACAGCAGAATGGCAGTATCATGATCAGTGTATAAGGTGTATTGCTTAAATCGCATTATTCACTGGAGCTTGGCTAAACACGTGCGCACCAAGTTTTTTTGTGTTTCTCCTAATTTACATATCAGAGTACAAAAGCTGGATCTCCTGAACACAGTGCACCGAACACTGGGTTTGGTTCATTTTGTTGCTGAAGGGAATGTCAGGCTGTTTCGCTCTCCTCGCCCTAATGCTAAAATTGTTCTTTTTGTGCTCATTTTTCCAAGTCTACGCCGCGTCTTCCCAACCTCTTTGAAGTGAGGAACAGGTTTGTTTATATTATAAGTGTCATATATAAGTATGGAGACAAGAATAGGTGTAAGAAGTGACGATCTATGTGCCTTTGTCTGATGTCTGTGGAATGCTAGACTCCTGATTCAAACAACGACGAGTTCAGGAAACCATAGGCTTATATTGGGGCTGTGAAGAGACTTGAATCAAGCGTTTTTTCAGAACTACTGAAAAAAATCTAAGAAAAATGAGTGTTACTGCAAGTGATGAGTGAAGCACAAAGCAGGGAGACAGCATCTACCACATTTGATTCAAGATTCCCTTATGCACTGACACTGGTAGAGATTTTAGGTCATATTCATCGAGATGTTTTTCTATGTGTACAATTAGTTGTCTATTTTTCCATTTGAATAAGACCATTTTTTCTCAAAATACTCAATTGGCAAATTATACCAATACAATGTCAGGTTTTTGTGTTACTGGCAGCTATTTATTTCATCACATTTTTAATATGTGCTGCACCACAGAGCTCTTTTGAAAATCTTAAAAATCTGCGATCATTCATTGTTAAAGCTGTTTAATATTTGATGCATTTATAAAGTGGGAAACGGAATGAGAAAAGAAAAAAAAAAAAAACAGTAGGATTTCTGAGAACAAAGCTGGCACTTTTTAATTTCTGAATATTCCCAGAACACCAGTTCCACGCACACTGTTCTATCATACAGTATGGTGTCCGTCAGAAACTCCTGATTCATGGGTGGGCGTGTGAAAATACAGAGTGAGGATTTGTTACTGTAGACTGCAGTCAGAAGAGCTGTGCGGGATAGTAAGAGATAGCATCTTGTCACTTCTTCCTTCTGCCAGAACCGCAAAAAACCCATGTGTAACGAGGGGAGGAATTTATTGACCAATTCTTAAACAGCCTTGGCAGCTTGTAAATACGTTCAACAAAACAATACAAGTGCCATTTAAATCAAGTTTGAGCAGCAATCCAACAAAAACACTAAGCTGGGAGAAAACAGTGAACCCAAGACTGCTTCATCAGCAACACTTTTCTCAGTGATCTGGTCTTCAGAAAGGAGCATAGCGGCCTGTCGTAAAAGAAACTGTAGTGGCCTCATGTTTCAGCTGCAAGCCTTTAGTCCGGAGTCATGCATCCCCCTCAGTGCCCCCCTTTCCTTCCTCAGCCCCTCCAGTAAAATGTGTGATGATGGAGACACATACAGATCTGATTAGGTCTGCGTAAACTCCACAGGGATTCACACCAACAGTTCCCTTTTAGAGCTCCTGTTTTGCTTCATGTGGCTCATATGCCATTAGCAAAAAGAATAACACAGAAAATCACCACCTCACTGACTAATTAACACTCCTGCACGACCACATAATCAGACTGGCACATTAATTATGCAAGTAAGAACTTTGGAAAAGTATCTCCAGAAACACTAACCTTCATTGAATCTGTAATATTCAAGGCACAAACACAAAATGTGTATTGTATATTCTGTTGTCGCCTGCAACTCACAAGACTGAATTCACAATAATTAATCATCATCATAATATAATAATAATTAAAGTAATATGGAGTTATGTTACAGCGAGCACAACATTTCATTTTCATCATTCACTTGTTAGTATTCACACAAACGTACTCTGATAGAGCTCAAATCATTACATTAACTCTACTGTGGCTTATTCAATTCTATATAACTCTGCCCCCATCACTGCATCATAGAACCCATCATTATTTCTTTGTTATGCCTTTCTTTTCTATCAATGATTTTTTTTTTTTCTTCCACCGTTCCTATCTCTGCAGATGTCTTCTGTGTTAAAAGGAAACCTCCTTCCAGCCTGATGTCATACGGTACGTAGACTTGAACCATCTCCTCCTGTCATGTCAGCAGTGAACGATGACAAAGGCCTGTTCCGCTGGAGGAGACGCGCACATAAAATAGGTTTCTGTCATGCTTCTTTAGCTGTACCAAAGCTTTAGCGGTGTTTTGCCCCAATTCTACAAAGCAATACCCAGCACATGGTCATACTGAGATCTTTGAAGAATTGTTGATATAGTGTTTGTCCTAAATTCCCTTAATACACTACATTACATTTTCTCTTTTCTGCACTGTTTCATAAATGCATGTTTTTTTTCTGATAATGCTTTTTAAATACATAAAAAGATTGCATTACCTGTAGATGATGCAGGCACAGTCTCTGCAGGTGCCACAGTTCTCAATGTCCTGTCCTGTTCTGTACAAATGTCTTCTGTTGACAAGGATAGAGATGACATATCAGGGGTAAAAGGAACACTTTTTTACATGCATCAGTCTCTGTGTTCACATGCTCACACATGTGCTGATATACTAAGATTAACATTTCCCTTCCTGTACAAATGAGTGTATTGCTGCACATCTCCAAATGTGCCAAAATCAACACTTGAATCATTTTCAATGGACGATACCTCCAGCTCCAACCAGCTCAGGGGGTTACATAAACCATGACTCACTATCCCTCTCCAGGCATAAAATAATGCTTATGAGGTAAAGTCAAGTGTGCATGCATCAGACTTACAAGCAACACTAAATAGTTACACAAGATGCTTTTTCTGTGTCACATGTCTCAGCCAAGCATATAGTAATTAAATTAACTGGAGATTTAGATCAGAAGCAAATTTCAGTCAAGGCTTTTCCCTGATAAAAACGATCCTGTGATGGATAATAATAACACATCTGCCTCCCTCTATTTAATATCTGACAAATACATGTTAATTAAGTCTTTGTCTTGCGCTTATGTGTGCAGTTGTTGACACTAGCATCAACATAAATCCAGGGGTATATCAGAACCAGAAAACCACATACTTCAAGGCTTGACATAGATTAGCGTCTGGCTATGACACACAACCACAGCTGGCTCTAGGCTGAGCTGTTGGCCTCACGTTTATAGATCCATTTGCTATTATAGCTTTGCAACAGGAAGAAACCAGGACTATCGATATACCAATGCAATTATTATCTTGAATTAAGCTGAAATTAAATTGAAATATTGCCTCACCCATCCCGCACGGCTTCTTTCTTTTCCAGGTCTTGTATGACATCCAGCAGGACCTTAATGGTATTCTGGCTCGTCTCCAGGACTCCCTCTAAGCTCTGAAGCTGGGTCTGCAGGCTTCGAATGTCGCGCAGCGGTCCGTTGGGACTCAGCAGCTTTTCTGTCACTTTAGCTGGATCCAATTTACACTTGGCTCCAGACATCAAGCCCCCCAAAATCTCCTGGACCTGTCTTAGTGTGTCAGCTTGGGCGGGGGTCAATGGTCCTGCCGTAGAGCGTTCTGCAGGAACAGAGCACCTCCTCACCCTAGAGCAGCCTTGTTGGCTTTGAGGAAGAGGAAACTGACAGGGGGTGTTGGGCCGAGGTCTAGCGCCTGAGCAGAGCATTTTGTGTAGGACTCCGAGCTGAGCGTGGGCTGAACTGAGACAGCTGGACTTGAAACAGGCCTTAGCAGGAGAGCCCCTTTCCTTCATGAGAGCAGCTGGTGGAGTTTGGGCCCTTTGTTTCAGGGAGCTAACTCTCCCACTCAGCTTGGGCGAATCCTTACATTTTTCATCCGCTTTAATGTCTTTGCTTCCGTCTTTGTCCTTCTCAGTGGTCTTGTTGTCTGTCCTGAGCGCAGAGGTTTGGGTTGCAGGCTGATCATTTGTGTTTTTACGCGGGGTGTAGGGAGGTGGAGGCGGCGGTGGAGGCGGAAGCCGTAGGCCCCTCTTTACCTGAGTCTGAAAGGGGGGAGTGTATGGTGGTGCGGCGCGAAATGTGGAAGAGTATAAGGGAGCGGTCTTAGTCGGTGTTACACACTGCTGCATAATTGGAAGATTGGACGTGTACGTTTTCACTAGTATAGGTTGAGATGTGCAAGATTTGAGTTTCGGAACTGGTGAAGAGAAAGGGGTTATTTTGGCGCTAACAGTATTTTGCAAAACCTGACAAGGTATGTTACAATGTGATACAGTTTGTACAAGAGTGGCATAAGCTGGGGGCAAAATGTGTGATTGAGGACCAGTGGGACCAACTGGATGTGTAGTGGTGTAATAGGATATTGATGTGCAGGATATGGCAGTTTGGGTCACAAACGTACAAGGAGCTACATTTGTAGGAGATGTTGCATTTGGCAGTAGAGATATTACATTTACAGGGGTAGGTATATGCCTCGTTATATCTGTTACATTTGGGGGCACAACGGGACAGTTTTGTGGAACGGGACTCGGGGTAGAACATGTTAATGAAGTGGGTGGATCGATGTTTGAAATTGGTGACGCACAATCTTGGATCACTGACAATGAAGTACTGCAAGAAAAAACAGGCAGAATTACAGCAGGGGGAGACACAACAGAACAAGGAACAGGAGGTGGTGCAACAACAGGGACGACGGGGTATGGGGTATCAACAGCGGCTATAGACTGTGTAGTTACAACAGAGGCTACTGGGGGGGCAACAGAGTGTGGTTTAGCAACAGGGGCAACAGAGTGTGGTGTGACGACAGGGGCAAAAGAGTGTGGTGTAACAACAGGGGCAACAGAGTGTGGTGTAACAACAGGGGCAACAGAGTGTGGTGCAACAACAGGGGCAACAGAGTGTGGTGTAACAACAGGGGCAGCAGAATGTGGTGTAACAAGAGGGGCAGCAGAGTGTAATGTGACAACAGGGGCAGCAGAATGGGGTGCAACAACAGGGGCAACAGAGTGTGGTGTAACAACAGGGGCAACAGAGTGTGGCACAACAACAGGGGCAATAGAGTGGGATGTAACAACAGCTGATACTGTGTGTGGTGTTACCGAAGGGGCAACAGATTGTGGTTTAACAACAGGAGCTACAAGGGCAACAGTGTGTGGTGTAACAACTGGGGCAACAGTGTGTGGTGTAACAACAGGGGCAACAGAGTGTGGTGTGACAAGAGAGGAAACAGACTGGGCTGTTACAACAGGTACTACTGTGTGTGGTGTTTCTGACGGAGCAACGAATTGTGGTTTAACAACGGGGGTTACAGAGTGTGATGTAACAGGGGTTACAGAGTGTGATGTAACAGGGGTTACAGAGTGTGATGTAACAGGGGTTACAGAGTGTGATGTAACAGGGGTTACAGAGTGTGATGTAACAACAGGGGTTACAGAGTGTGATGTAACAGGACTTACAGAGTGTGATGTAACAACAGGGGCAACAGAATATGGTGTAACATCTGTAATCACAGATTGCTGTGTAACAACAGGAGTTACAGAGTGGGCTGTAACAACAGTGGATACAGCAGAGTAAGGACTGGACAGAACCAGTTTTGTTGAATTGGACGATGTAAGTTTTTCTACTGAGAAAGAAGCCTTATTGTCACTATGGGGAGTAATATGTGATGGTAAACGTGGTGGTAATTGAGTAAAGTTGTAAGGCACAGTTTGATTTGGAAGAGAGTCTCGATCCTTCACACGTGAAGAACCGAGGCTCTCAGACCGAATTTGGGAAGCACATGGGCTCTTTGATTGTGGCTGGGTAGTGCAAGGTTCAATTGAAGGAGCAGTGAGAGTGTGACAGGAAGAAGACTTTGTTGGTGTTTGGGTGGCACTCGACTTAGGGTCAGGAGGTAGGGTTGGGTCATTTACTGGTGAGGACTGAGTGTGGCATTCAGTTTGGCTTTGGGTGGTGGAGTACTTTGGAGTGTGTGGATATGAAGATGGACTCTCCGTTTGAACTTGAGTCGTACACAGTTTACTTGAGCGAGGTGGAGACAGACTATGGCTCTCAGTCTGTGTAGGAGTCGTACAGTAATGCACCTCCTTTCCAGGATCACTGGTGGTCCGACTGAAGCGCTTTCTCCTTCTGACTAATGAAGGGGTGCTGCTACCCTGGCGCTTGGGACCCCCTTGTAATGAAACAGTGGAACAGTGACATGGCTCAGTGTGACCGACTGAAGGTGGGCCGCTGTGTCTTGAATTCTTCACAACAGTAACAGCAGATTTCATTTCTGTCCTAGATTTTGACCGCCGTTCTATGGTAGTTCGCTCTGGACATGCAGATGAACCATTAAGATCCTTGGGTCTATGAGCCGACAGGTGATTGTGGAAAAAGTTTTCATCCTGGGAGTCATGTTCATCATCACCATCAATCCCAACAGAGTCTCCAAGGCTGTGGCTACGTGTGTGAGTGGAGAGGGGCTTCTTTAGACATGGGGAAGTCTGAATTGCTGTGCTGGTGCTGGGCTTCCGTGTCATTGGCAAGGTTAATGAATTGGCCTGAGGTGGAGTCCAGCATCTGCGTGTTGGACCTGGCGTTAATGGGTGAGGTGGAGCTCTAGCTAAGAAAGCCGCCACTACCTCTATGGTACTCGCCATGTCTCCGCGCACCGCTCCGACCACAGAGGTTTGGCCTGGTAGACTGCTAATGTGCGGTTCATCCACCCACGGCAGAGAAGTCCTGCTTCCATGTTTACGCACAGGATGTGGACTCGAACAATCTGTAGAAGTCCGTTGATTGTGTTCACCTGTTCCACTGTTTCCACTGCTGCTACTACCGTCTTCCAAATCTTTAAAGCGGACTTGGTGAGTACGGTTACGTCTCTTCTTAAGACGACTCTCGATATCAGGGGAGTCTCGATTGAGCAGTACAGACCGCACTGTCATAGTCCCGGGCAGCTTATCTGCCAAGGTGCTCTTACTATTTGTTTGGCCCGTGAGCAAGTGGCTCGGCTCCTTGCTCACCATTTCTCTTGTTTCTCTTGGTCACCCAACATTCACAATTAGATGTAAGCAGAGCCTGTTTGAGTATACATCACTAACTAGAGATGTATCCTTTACATGTGGCACCAATGAGTAACCTGTTCTACCTGTTCTACTGTAAACAGGGAAATAGTTGTCTCTTAATTGGAGATTGTGCCATGTAGGATTTCACAAAATTTTTTTAAAAAGACTTTTGAAACTGGATTAACAAGATTAAAGTCATATTTGTAACGAAACCGTGTGCCTAAAAATAAATTATAGTCCCATCCCTCTCAAAGAAAGAGCATTTGTATAAAATTAATCCCCAAATGAACTCTTCTTTATGTCTTGAGAGTTGTCAATGGTGTGACCACTGCTTCTTTATTTTCCATTCTTTTTTCAGTGTCCAAAACGTGCGATCACCTGCACACAACATACAAGAAGAAAGGGAATGCAGCCAGGCCATGCTTTCTTCACATCTCATTGGCTTGTCTCCTGCAAATCTCAGGGTCCAATAGAAACTGTATCACTTTAGGGTCTATGATATTCCAAAATAGTCTTTCTCTCTCAATCATAATTCCATCACTTCAGATTTTATCGCTACATCTCTTTGTCCGTCTTTAAGGCTCTTCTCTCATGGCTCCCAGCTCTGCAAAGATAACAGAAAAGAAATGACAAAGAGGAGAATTGTGTAATACACTGGAAGTATTTCTTACTTACTATATCATTTTAAACATGCACAGAACGGGTCAACAAAGGTGACATAAAATCAGATAAAGAATCTGTTAAAAAGGCAGACTGAAGATGTTGATATTAACGCTCACATTCGTACTGTTTTTTACATTTGTCTTTCTTGGCCAAGCAGCTGATTTTGTGAGATTCAGTATTGTTCCTCAGAAAAAAAACAACAACTTTTCTTTCTAGTGTTACTGATTGTGGACAAAGCTCCTGCTACGTCAAGAGACACAGATACAAAACTGTCTGACATTAAGGACGTCGAAAAAGGGTCTGTATTATTAAAACGATATCAGTCATATTACCTATTAATTGCAGCATTTGTAATTTGCTATGATAAAATATTATGATATAATAATATATAATAATCATAATTCAAAAATCATAAGGCGTGAATAAGGCGTGAATAAGGCGTGAATAAGGCGTGAATAAGGCGTGCCACTGCAGTGAGCTCTGATGCCCATCAGTGTTCACATAATACAAACACTATTATTTACTTAGTGGCATTTGTTGTAGGGCTGCTTCATTATGAAAAAATAATAATCATGATTAGTTAAGTCATAATTGAAATTCACACAATGATTCGCACAGAGAGAAGCCGTTGCATCACTGTGGCTCAGTAAACTCAGTATTTTCTCCTGCTGTGCTGCTCATTTCTGGACCATTCTTTCCATTGTCCTGCCTCACATCCACTACATCTAATCAAAATGTAGCTTCCATTTTAAATTTGTCTTTTTTGTGTAATGCTGCACTGACTTCATAAATCTGTGAGGCCAGACCTATCCCATACGTGTGACACTTTCATGTTGAGTTTTATTGGCAGACAAGAGATAAATCAGTGAACGGAAGGAGGAAGGTGTGCAACTGCATAATGTCAGCAAGGGTCATAACTCTTTGTGGGTATTATTTAAGATTTACTACAAGCTCATTTGCTGTTGCCTTCTCCAGCAAGAGGTCTAAGAATATACGACTATCTGCCTAAAACATGCCCAACAGGCGAAAAAAATCCTCCAGCTAAGGTAGTCTGAAGATGTGTTCCCGTAGAGCTCTGCAGTGAATTGAATGCAAAGTCATGATTTTAATTATTGCTCTATTCAAAATACTATGGATTAACTTTTGTTCAATATAATATGTGAGTTCTTTCTACCCTGCAAAACCTGGAGCTAAACACTTATCTACAGTGGCTGTCTGATAAATTATAACAGTGGCATTGAAGGGTGGGTCAAATGCAGAAGACAAATTTCCTCATAATTTCACCTTAACCTTACACTTGTGTGTGCGAATTCAAGCCTCAATGATGCGTAATTGGAACGATATGAAATCCACAGTCACAGTAAAGTACATAATTATAGTAACTGACTTCTGGACTTTACCCACCTACAAAAACAACACACTCTTTAAAGAGCTGTCTGCTCCGAACTAGGCACAAAGGGAGTTATCTGCAGGAGAGACTGAGAAAGGCAGAGGTGGGGGACAGGAGAACTCAGGGAACCACCCCTGGCAGCACTAGAAATGTCATGGTTAGGGTTCACTGAAGTGGAAAATCAGGAGCATCAGGGTGTCAGGCCATTTACAGAGGAAGTGGAGAGAAACCAAAAATATATATGATAAGTTATGTGCCCCTCAAGCACTTTGGAGAAATTTTAATCCACCCCTCTTATAATTTTACACGGCATCTTTTAAAACTGCAGAAATGGAGAACTCATAAAGAGACATTTGGTAGAAAGCACTCATTGCTCACAGAGTAGAAGGCTCATAAGTGAGACGTGCGTTCTAGAGGTGCTCCAGTCACCAAGGCAAACGCAACGTGATCAGTGACTGGCAAAATGGGCCGATCAGAGGCACATTATTGTCTTAAACTGACAGCAAAATTCCATTGATGCTATAACTAGTTAGATTTTTTAGATTTCAAACTTCATATCATCAGAAGCCTCTATTATTTTTTCAAATAATAGAAATAATAAAATTTGCATCACTATATCAAAGTCCCAGTGAACGGTGTCGGCTGTGATCAATCGCCCGATCAAAAATTCAGATGATTGGTATCGGTGATCGGCTGCAAAAATCCTGATCGGCTGCAAAAATCCTGATCGGCTGCGCACCTCTGCTACCTTCAGATCTGGTTGTTTGCTATTTGCATTATAAGTTCTTCTCCCTGTTAACTCCACATTTAAAGATTAGATTTTTTTATAGTCAGTGTTTTCCTCAAGTAAAGACTATGATCAAAAATCATAACACAAGATACTGTGTGATGCCTGAGTTTTAGCTTCTCTGATAAAATCTTAAGAGCAAATTCAATTACAAACACATTTAACTCATTTATATTAACTTATATTTGTAGAACTCATGCATTGTTTTGCAATCAGACCATGGTGCAATAGGATCCAGGGGGTTTAACACTGTTTGTTTACAATGATGTACAGGCATCTTGATTTTGGCTGATAACAATCAACCATCACAGCAGGCCGTATTTTACTGGCGCCCACAGAGTAAGTTTGAAAAGATGACATCCGCAAACAGCTGAGCCAAACAGTAAGTTAAAAGCTTCAGCCTCATACGATAAAAAAATAAAACAGAGTGCGACTGTCTGGTCGTTAAACTATCCTGAAATGTAGCATTGCTCTTCAGTTCTGTGCTTTATATAATACTATGAATATCCACTGAGTATTGTTAAAATATACATGATCATCTTTTCTCTCATTTTTAACTTATTACAATAAAATAATCATCTGGTATTTTACCTTTTCTGACAAAAAACATATCAATCTCTGAACAGTTTTTACAATTGCGCTTGAATTTGGTAATTTCTACATGCACAGAAAGACGTCATTTGTCCAGTGGATACAAAATGCTGAGTCTAAATGGTCCGAATAAGAAACTGAGCAGGTGCTTTAAATGTTAAAGTGGCAATGTACACCCCCTGTGGGTGACTTCAGAGGCCTGTCACATGCCAATGTCCCTGTCCAAAGCAATGCCCGTAGAACACATCATACAGAGGAACTTTGTACTGGAGCTACGCTGCTTCTGAGACATGAAACAAGCAACAAGACCAATCATAACTACATATGTAAAGGAAGAACTTTAAAAAATAATGAGACGTGAGTAAATTAGACTACATGTGCAGGCTATGCTCACATTGCTACTGCTACAGTGTAAATGTAAGTCACACTGGGGCTGAATAATTACTACCACATTATTCAAAGCATATTCATTTTTAAAAGGCTATTCCCAAGAGTCCTTAAATTGCTTTGGTGACTGTGCAGAATGACAGGGCTTTACATCATGCATACTCGCACAGACCCATACAAATGGAATTCCCTCACTCAGTGTCTCCTCCTCAAACTTTCTGCCCCCCTCCCTCACTCCCACACTCCCTCATCACCACCACAACCACCTGACAAATATGCAATACAAAAGCAGCTGCTGGAATCTGCTACATCAACACTGCATCAACAGTAGAGCATCCCCACACTTATAATGTTAGTCCAGAAAGGATCCCTGCCTCACCTGCATTAAATCAATTTTCATAGATGCAGGTAAACACACACACACACACACAAACTCCCACCCCAAATAACCACGCACATACAGTACAAATACATGCAAGGACAATGGATCTCACAGACAACGCTGTGATTTTTCTATGCATCGACAACAGTGCTGCGTTTTAACGTGCCTCGAGCTCTCGTATCTTCACCACTCTATTATCGCTATGGTGATGCTCATGGCTCTTACTGCTGTACTATCTTCCATCAGGACAAACAACTGTGTCACAAATGCCACATCTCTCCTCCAGTTGTCTCTTTCCACCACAAAACACACAAGCTACATCCCCCCAGCTGCTCCTCCAGTCTCCTCGTGCCATTCTTCAAACCATTTGGCGTTTTTGTGGTATTATCCTCACCTCTCTTTTCAGCGCTGCTTCACATCTCCTCCTTTGCATAGTCCATCTCTTCCCCCTCCGTGTCTTTCCTCTTTATGTGCACGTCTTCTGCTATTTCACCCTCTTCCGTTGGATAGGTGGATTCATGCCTTCACAAGGGGAGGCTTTTTATCCATCTCTCAGTGCTACGCTGCGCTGCCTATATGCGTAGCTGTCAGAGCGTCGGTGCTGTAAGTGAAAGTGAATGGACAGGAGGGGGAGCAAGACGCCACTTATCCTCTGTAATGCTCCCTGCCTTGTTCTTTTTGCCTGGATCCCCCGTCCTCTTCGCATCTCTCCATCATGACCTCCTCCCACGGTTCCATGTCGCCATGCAAGCCTCTGGTATTTTCATTGCGGGCTAAAAAAAGAAAAGGAATAGAAAGAAGAGGGGTGGAGTGTGTGAGAGGTGGGGCTTAGGGGGAGTCTAATTAAAAAGCAGAGTATGTACAGCTGCAGAGCATCGGCAGAGGCAATAGGGGAACGGGAAGTGAACTAAGGGGAGGAGTCAAGGGACAAGAGAGGGAAGGGGGTTTTAAAAAAAAAAAAATCTAGCAGTGTGTGAGGTGGATGGGAAGAAGCTGACAGGATGCCAAGGTCAGCTGGAGAGGAATGCAGAAGGGACCGGGCAAAAAAATGAGGATGCATTTACAAGGAGGCAAAAACAGAAAGGTGGACTAATTCTACAAATATCTTCTATACAAGAAAATGACAGAACAACAGAGATATATGGACAATATCTATCCATAACGCAGGCACGTTACTGATGGTTAACATGCTCCACTGCCAGTGCAATACTAGTTTGCATAAATATCAAACTGTAGATTGCATTACTGATAGGGGCATAGTCAGTTCCATTGCAGATTCTAGGTCTTACGGGAAAGAAAGACAAAAAACTCTTTGTACTGAAGAGAGAGAGATAATATCTACACCTAGATGGCCACAGGGCTGAGACATCTCATCCCACTGTATCAGCACTAATCTCCAATCACGCAGTCTCTGTTCTGTCTCACTTTTGTTACATAAATTGCAATGTGTAACACGTGAAGGAATGTGCTTTACCTGAAATAACTCATTTTATTTACATCCATTTAGTCCCCCAAGCAAAACACTGGCTCCTCTGCGTTTTTTTGATGCAGGGGATGGTCCAAGTTTCAATGTATTTTCAATACAATTCAGTTTTATTTAGATTGAGCAGCTTAAGTTGTATTTTAAATGCGCTAAGTGCTTCACATAAACAACAACAAACGAAAACAGATACACATAAAATACGACACATAGGCAAAGAACAATAAAACAATAAAACACCAAGATATCCTGCCGAGCTACAACCAAACACCAGGGAGAAGAAGTGGGTTTTTAAGTGTGGTCTTAAACTGCGCTACAGACTGAGAGGATTTGACAGGCAGAGGGAGGCTGTATGAGGGATTTCCTGTATTAAGACATTATCAGATATTTTAATCATCCCCTTTGAATTTAATTACTGCCAACTCTACTTGAAAACACCAAGTAATGAATGAGAAGTTAGTTTAAAGCTTTTCTTTGGCGCTGTTTTTCTTGGTAGATTGGTCGCAGGTCCCATTAATCTTTGGAAGTATGAAAATATGAAGCTTTAGTGTGTTGGTTAGTAAGATATCAAGAGCGAGTTGGAATTTGAGATGCTGGTGAACTGCTGGCTCTGAGCTAAATCTGGCACATTTACAGCACTTGTTGTTTGTTCTCTAAAACGCGCAGTCCCATTCAAATACAGAAATAAAGGGGTCTGTTGTCACGGGCCCCAGGGTATTATGGGCCCAGAATTGACCCTCTTCCTATTAATTTGTATTAGAGGGGGGCCCGTGTTAGGTTTATTGCCCCGGGCCTCCAAATTTCAGTCGACGCCCCTGCTTATCCATAATATTCTCTGCTAAATCGTAGTTGTTTTCACCGACAACAAAGCACAATACTATAAAAGCTGTTTAAACATGGAACTTATTCATAATATTAAAATTATAGTTATTAATCCATAACATTTTTAAACTGTCAGCAACTTTAATAATTATTGTGATTTACCGGTAATCGTTAATTGCAATTATTTTGTCCATAATAATCGTCACACAAAATTCCAATATCGTCCCAGGCCTAAAGTCGACACCATCTAGAGTCAATGTTATGGGAGAAGCACAATTAAACGGAAGCAGCATGTTAATGGCTGACTTCATTAATGTTATGAGCATGGGTTTAGAAATATGACTAATTAAAGTAGCTACAATTGGATTGACAGAAGGGCTGTGCAAGTCATTTTCATTTTCATTGAGATCAAGATTCATTGCTAACAGTCGACGATATGTTGGGTCTTTTTATTCAAGAGGTTCAAAGTCAATCAGTAAAATCACGTGGTTCTCGAGAGTTCAGACTTTGGAGGAGGAAATTTGATTGTTTTGTGTTAAAATTTTAAAGTTTATATCAATCACCATTTTAATTAAACAAAATAAAATGACTAAAATTGCTCCATAAGAGTAAGGTTCAATACTATCATCATGAATGTAACCACAATACAATATTATCATAACAAGAGACGCAGCAACGTCTTTCTGTATGTTATGTGTCT
>KN474050.1:110695-138673 GCA_000787095.1 Periophthalmodon schlosseri | reverse complement strand
GTAGGTGTATGTCTGGACATTGTGGAGGAAATCTTTTCATTTCCTGGTCTGAACTCTTAGAGACCAGACACCTGTCTCTGGAATAAACATTACAGTCTTTCTTCTATCGGGGTGGACAGGAAATCAAGAGTTGTGTTTCAAAATTGTGGACGCAACAAAAGAATTCATTTAAGTTCCAAGATGTTACGGTAATGTCCCTGTCCCTGAAACCAGGTCAGTGTTCATCTCAGTATATCATCTCAGCATCTTCACTTTAGCACATGTAGCCCCTGCCCACACAGAAGACATTTATGTCAGATAATAGTAGGGTACAATTTCTCCCCAAATAAAAGTCTTACCAGAAGACCAGAATAAGGATCATTTAAGTTTAGACAAGTATTGTGCAAGAGCAACACATTTACTAGATTACATTTTGGAAAAAGAACACATAAATGGAATATTACCTCATTCAGGATATTTCAACATATTTTTGGTGGATGATATGAAATTTGAATATTATGATATAATTTGCATGAGTACAGCAGCTGCCATTAGCACCAAGAGCAGTGGAGGTTCTGCACTTCTCAAAAAAGCAGAATTTAAAACTGCCTAAAACAAGTTGGCACTAAGTATTTTGTCCCATTTCAGTTCAACAGTTGTATTGTCACACATTTTCTCATTGATGCGTTTTGATTTAAATGTTTATAGATTATAAAATCCCTTGAAACTAGAGATAGACTGACATTTACACTATCGGCACTGCACAAAATGTTACACAAGAACAAATTAATTTTTAATTTTAATTTATATTTCTTATATTCTATTTCCGTACTATGCTTTTATTATGAGGAGCCGTGCATAGAATAGACAGTAACTGAGTGTGTAGAAATTTCAGCTTATCTCTCCTTGATACGATGAAAGTCCCAAGACATAAACTGTGCCTCAAAAATGCATATATTTATAATGAGGGCTCTGAGGGTGTAGCAGACTCACTGTATAGGCTTGCAAAACCCTAATCTGCATGAACACCTTGGAGCATTGTTCCTGTATGAATGATTTAGGACTGTATCACAGTGTGGGGTGTGTAGTGAAGCTGTGAAAGCCAGAGAGAGTGAATGCATACAGCTGGTGTGAGGGAGGGAGGGGGCAGCAGCTGGA
The DNA here is from genome assembly GCA_000787095.1 of Periophthalmodon schlosseri. Taxonomy (NCBI): domain Eukaryota; kingdom Metazoa; phylum Chordata; class Actinopteri; order Gobiiformes; family Gobiidae; genus Periophthalmodon; species Periophthalmodon schlosseri. The sequence continues at coordinate 137,536 of KN474050.1, read as the reverse complement.
TAATCGGTCTGAGAATGAACTCACACTTTACACATGGCAAAGTCATCACTGTAGTATTGTCTGCTGTGGCTTGGCAGGGGGTATCACCCCAGTAAAATACTTAGAAATTCAGATGAGACAGACGAACCACACTGTTGTTTTAGAAAGTAATAGTTGACATGGATTTTAATGTTGAGTTAAAGTACTCTGAAATATGTATTATAAGCAGTCTTGGGAAGAAATATTCCTCTAAGAATAACATAAGTTTGTGCTACCATATCCACAAGGCCGCTCTGAGTGATTTTACAGAACGATGTGAAGGCAAGAGAATGAAGTAAAGGGATCTCAGCAAAATCTGGTCTCATTCACTTCCTGCATTTTTCTTTGGTTGAATAAGTCACAAGTTTGTTACGTTTTCACGTCTGTTTTGCTACCAGATTTTCTGGATTCTAATGATACTTTTTACATACATTGAATGTATAATTTGTATAATCTGTGCTAGGTTAGATGATTTCAAAGAACTGAACATTGTTATCCACTATGACATACCACATTGGCTCAAGAGCTTGTGGTTTAAATATCCAGGATGTGGGTCCATTTATAAAGCCTCTGCTGTAGTTACAGTCTGTCTAATACAAGACATGAAGCCCATTTAAAACTAATTTTGGGGTTCGTTTTAAAGTACGTTGTTGGCTGTGTCAGAGTGTGGTAATGTTTGATAGTTTATGTCACTGACCATCAGACTGGCAGTCATTTCACTACTACATGGTACTTCAAAACACACAACTCTGTGTGTTTTATATGTAACAGTGTAAAGAGTCTGTGACCTACTAGATCAGGACAAGAACTATATACTAGCCGCACCAAAACTGAGACGGGAAAGAGGGCTTTTAGCTGTTTTGCTCCTCAAAAACGGAACACACTCCAAGGAAAAGCAAAACTGGATACGTTAGTGGCACAGTCGCAATTTAATAATCTGTAACAAACTTCACAGTCGCAATTTAATAATCTGGTAACAAACTTTTATATTCACACCTGCACCTGTTTTTAATATTTTATATGGATGTATATATGTTTTTTTTTTTACTGCTTGTATTGTATATTAAACAGGGCGCCCATGAAAAAGAGAGCCCATGTGCTCTCATTGGGTTCCCCTGTATAAATAAAGATAAATAAATAAATATACACGCTGAGCTGTGGCTGCCCAAGGTGTGGTCTACTCACTAGAAATGAAAACCAAAGACAAGAGTATATATTAATGCCCATAAAATTCAGCTTGTTTTATCTGTATTTAAGAACTACTATAACCAACACATATTGCATATAGACACACTGTTATTTCAACACATAACTCAAATACACAAATAGGAGTTTGATTTCAGATTTGGGTGCTAACCTATGTTTATGCTACAGTATGTCTAAAGTGTTTTGCTTCATTGTGGAATCAGCGTTGCATGTTGTTTGTAATTAAATAAATAGAAACAGACTGTGTTACTGTTTGAGTGTGCTGGATATCAGTCTGAAAATAGTTTGGAAATAGTGTCAGAGACATTTGGGGTTTGGTTTATCTTTGAGCCAGACGCTACTTTCACTGACCTCATCAACCACTGTGATGTCATCTAGCTCAGGTTTGCCTGCAAACTCACGTGGTCCATTTGGGTTCGTGCATCATTCGTAACATCTGGACCTTTACATGGTCAGATTCTCCAGATTGATCATTCTGAGCAGAGCCAACAGACCACTCTCAGGAGACAAATACAGTTTTGAACAGCATTATGAGATCACCGCAAGACAAAGAGTCTTCTCAGGGCCATTTTGAGCCAGATCAAAGCCTGGATAAACATAGATGGTTGAGTCAGAAAGATTCTACAGATCTATCTCCACTATAAACATACAAATCGAAATAATAGCAAAATTCACTCTGTTAGCAATTAGCACAACTTTCATGACAATACAAAATGCATGTGCCAACTAAAGTCAGGTACGAATGTAGCTCCACTTCCCTACCTAACACAGAGTTCATTCACTCTCTGAACACTTCTTAAAGACGCAGGTGACAAGTGGAAAGGGGAAATGCAAACACCATTAAGACTTTGTCTTTCAGCCAAATGTTTTGGAAGCAGACGTTGACAGAAGCCCTGTGAGCCCGTCTGTCTGAAGCTCTACTGGTCGCTTAACATGCCTTGTTAACACCGGGCCACAGCTCTCATTTCCTGACTGTGCTGAGCGACAAAGGGGAGAAGGAAAAAAGGGGGCAGGGGATAAGGTATGTTTCATGAGAAAGGTGTCACACAGCACAATTACTCTACTTATGTACTTTTACCTTCAGCTGAAACTTGTAAAATGACTCTATGGCTCTATTCAGCTTTGTTCATAATATTTGTTTTTCTGGAAAGTGAAGGGCTGGTGTGTTACAGCAAATTCCACAGAATTTCAGAAAGAGTTCTGTAGTATACCTGAACTCAGAAGTCACACATAGTCATACAGTAGTGCAGTCCTACTTCCAACTCATTTTTTATGGCTTTAACAGTTTCCATGCTTTCAACAGTTGCATAAAGCCTGGTGTCAAATAATAGGCATTAGGAGCCTGTGCAGGGGCTTGTTCCCAGGTCACTCCTACTCAGCATGAGGCTGTCTCGGGAAGCTTTAAAGGCACGTTCTGGCATGATGCTCCTCCCCTACAGAAGACTGTTCAAATCCACTCTTAATTCCCAGGCTTATGATGAAGGTTCGGTCCTGTTCTTGATTGGGAAGGACGACAGGAACACCAGCAATCCCCCAGGAAACTTCCACTCACTGCATTGGACCTGTTGAAGTTGGGCAACATGGGTCTGTGGACAGGCCTGATTCTAGCCACACATCTGCTCCTGAAACTATGCATGCAAGTGGAGGCACAGTTTTTGGGTAAGTCAGAAAGTTACCCTTTTTCTTATACAATTAGGCATAGCTTGCAATAGTTTCGAAATAAGTGTGGACCTGTACCACTGTTTGGCAGTGTCTAGTTTGAGATCAGCCTTAAGCCCAAAAAAGCATAATGCCATACTTGTACTTTTACCTTTATTTACTGAAGCAACTTGTCAAACTCTGATGTAAAATCCAATAGAAAACTTGTTCCAATATAAAGCTGTAAAAATGTAAATTAAATTACAGCCAGTGTGAGAGTGTGTGGAAGATGGTGTTTTGACCTCGCAAAATGAAAACATATCCAGACAGCTCCATCTCAGTGGGGTTTATTATTAAAGTTGTTGAATATTTTGGTGCATGGACGTCACTTTTGAAAGGACATCCTCATCAACCGACCTGGGAAAGAGAACAGAAACGGGCTAAATGAAACACAGCCTTTAACTACATAAAGGCGTTGTGTGAACTTTTATCATTTTGCAAAAAAAAAAGATCCAATTGAAGAGGTTAATTGACGGATATCATGATCTAATTCTAAGGCCTTTTCTGGATGAACAGGATTAGTGATAGTGAATAAACATTTATGTGAACTTACATTTTCACAAATATTGGAGTGACTGAAAACCTTTGAATAAATTCCCTTTTCTTTCAAGTCAAATTTCTAACCAACTGCTTTCTGTCCAAATCTTGACCCATATATGACTTTGACTCTTTTGTATTCCGTGCTTAAAGGCATTTCCATTCGTCCATATCTATCATAAAAAAGTGTTTGGCATGACTATCTTCCTTCTCATCACAGTCTGTTGATTTTTAAATTGGTTTGGAAATGGATTCCTAATTTGTTCCAGAGCAGTGGGGTTTGTACTTAACACGAAGTGTCTAAATTGGTGAAAGTGTTGTTGACACGAGTGTGTAGACAGGCATTAGTTCATTTAAGTGCTATGTTTTACAGCCTTGTGTTCTGCTGAATTACACCATATGTCACACTAAGCACCATAGAAAGCCTGCAGACAAGAGACAAAGGGAAGAAAAAAAAGACCTCATCTGGGAATTATGCTTTGGAGTCTCGGATAACAACAGCCAATTTCTTGCAGCATTTGGGAGCAATTTGGTTTCCTTCTAACGCTGGTAGTCAGTAACTCCTTTAAGTCTACTTGTGCATTCTTGGTGTGTTCAAACTGCATGGAAAATTCACTTCACATATTTCTGTGGAAGGTCCAGTTCCCAGGTCACTTTATTAAAGAAGACTTGAATGAGCTGCAACTCTCACTGGCGTTTCCCTCCTACTATTGTTTTTGTCAGGAGCTGTCCTCGTAGCCAATGATAATAATTAGCTGAAGATAGTGTTGCACGCTTATCTAGAGTTTCTCCAGTCGATTTTCTTCCCACATCAGCGTCATTTCTGTGTGCCAAGTCCGTCTGCCAAGTTTACTCTAACAGATTGACACACACATCATTGTCTCCTTATTCATGCAGCGTGTGTTTACTATCAGACTGCCTCGTAAATATTAATACCTCTCTCTTTTGCACAGTGTATGATCTGCTCACATCTCCAGACTGCCTGCCAGACCTGCTGCAGGGCGGTTTGGCTGAACAAGGGGTCAATGAAGCGTTCATTCTCACCTCCTTCAAGCTGCAGCCCAAGACTGGCACCACTGTATTCAGCCTGTTCAACCCCAGAGACAACAGCAAATACTTTGAGTTCACTGTAATGGGTAAACTTAACAGAGGTAAGTACTGGCATAATGACATTCAAGTCAAGGAAAAAATCTAAACTTAGATTATGATTTAAATGTGATTAAAACATGCTGTGTTGTCCTTTCCTCTTCTTCCTCTGCTCTCCGTTGTGAAGGCGTGTTGCGTTACTTGCGGAGTGACAAGCGGATGAGCTCAGTGACCTTCAATAACCTGGTGCTGGCTGACGGCCAGGTGCACAAGCTTCTCTTCCACCTGAAGGGGCTGCAGCAGCAGGGTCAGGTGGGCCTCGAGCTTCACCTGGACTGTCGACTGGTGGAGACCATCACGGACCTGCCTGCCGTCTTCCAGGGACTCCCAGCGGGCTACGGCACTGTGGACCTCAAGACTATGCAGCCCAGAGACCAGGTCATACATCTGTGATGTATTTACACTCAATAATAGAGCAGTGCCCACACACAGACCGACAATCTCTTTGCCCCACAGGAAGTTCTAGAGGAACTCAAGCTGGTTGTTGGTGATACATTTGAGAATGTGGCTTCTTTACAAGGATGCCATTTTCAACAAAGAGACTCGGTTCAAACTTTGGGTAAGAATATTTTAGTTATATTGTATCCAAATCTGTCAAAGATAAATAATATACTGGCATGTCATGAAGACATCAAGTGTATGCCAAAAGCTTAAAGCTTAAACATGTTTTTCTTGTAGGGGTCAATACAAAGCAGCTGTCCAATCAAATGCTGGAGTTAACGAAGGTGATAAATGAACTAAAGGATGTCCTCATTCAGCAGGTAAAACTACTTTTCTCTGAAGCCACTTAAACCCTGTCCATGCAGCTAATACACACTCACTAAACATATGAATGTGCAATGTCTGTGTTCCTCCAGGTTAAGGAAACTTCATTTCTAAGAAACACCATTTCAGAGTGCCAGGCCTGTGGTAAGGAAACAAATGATTCTGTTCCATCAAAGATGCATGTACAGTATACATAAAAATTGTCAAATGCCTTAAAATGGCATCCACAACGGGAAATATCATGTGACTTAAACTCGTGAATACCGTTTTATTATAATGTATGTCATTATGTGTACCAGGACTGGGTGGTACAGAGGTGGTGAAACCTAGATGTGGTCCAGGTGTCTGTTTCCGTGACGACATGTGCATAGAGACAGCGGATGGAGTGGAGTGTGGCCCATGTCCTGATGGATACACTGGAGACGGCTTTAACTGTGATGATGTGGATGAGGTCAGTGCCAGACTGTGGCCTGCAACTGAAGCCATTACAACACACCACTGGCATTTAGACCATAAACCTTTAGATTTTATTACTAGCATGGGTTTACTGGTGGCCTGTTGGTAATACATTAAATAGCTGTATAAAAGGAAATTTGAAATCGGATGTCTTAACCAGTTGCTAATTACACCTATTAAACCCTCCTGAGCTGTCTCTGTCTCTCCGGTTACCCCAAGCAAATATTCACCTAAATGTTGACACACTAAGTCAGGAAGGATTTTGATTAATAGAAGCGGGAGAGTGAAGAAAATAATCCTAGTTTTCAGTTCACATCAGGTCAAATTGAGCCGTAGGCATTTAATAACTACGCCTCACACACAAAAATGCTCCCCTCCTACAACTCACTTGAGTCGTCATTTGTTTATTCTTCACCGCAACTAGTATTTGGCATTTTGTGGCTTTTTTTTCGCTCTTTAAGGATGAGTGCTCATGAGCAGTGTTCAGAGAGCTGAAAGTTTTTGAACGAGAACCAAATGCGTGCGTGTAACTTAAAATGAAGCCTTTGTTTCTTTTAGTGCCAGTTCAGCCCTTGCTTCCCGGGAGTAAAGTGTGTGAACACAGCCCCAGGTTTCCGCTGCGATGCCTGTCCGCTGGGTTACTCTGGACATGAGCTGGAAGGAGTGGGCATCGTGTTTGCCCAAACCAACAAACAGGTCAATAGTGAATCAAATGTATTTTTTTACTTAAAAATATTGTGGTAATAATGACCTATTATGTGGAATACAGGTCTGTAATGACATTGACGAATGTAAAGGACCTGAAAATGGAGGCTGCGCGGAAAATTCACACTGCCACAATACTCAAGTAAGACCAAAATGTTATTAATGAACTACTGTTCATGTTTTAGAATCTATGAATCTATTTTTACATCATTTTAATGTTTTAACCTCAGGGCTCCTACCACTGTGGCACTTGTAAGACTGGCTTCACTGGAGATCAAGTAAAAGGCTGTAAACCTGTGATCAGCTGCGGTAACAGCCTCACAAACCCATGTGATGTGAATGCACAGTGTAGTGTACAGAGAGATGGATCCATATCCTGCCAGGTAGGTACTCAACCCCAAAAAAAGTTCTATAAAGACAAAGATCAACGCACCTCTGCAGCTGGTGAAATGTTTCTCGCTCTGTCAGTGTGGAATTGGCTGGGCCGGTAATGGATACCTTTGCGGAAAGGATACTGACATTGATGGATACCCAGACGAAAAACTTAAATGCAAGGATCCAACCTGTAGAAAGGTAACCATGTTTTTTACGATTGATGCAGGCGCAGGTTTAAAGAAAAGACTCAGGCCTTGTTCATACTGTTCTTTTCAGGATAACTGTATCTTTGTTCCCAACTCCGGCCAAGAAGATGCTGATAAGGATGGCCTGGGAGATGCATGTGATAATGATGCAGATGGAGATGGAATTTTAAATGAGCAGGTTGGTGGGATTCAAGTTTTTGTTTTTTGAGTGGCTGATTTGTGTATTAATGCACAAAGGATAAAACAACAAAAACACCAAAAGCAACTGTATTGTTTTATTTCAGGACAACTGTTGGTTAAAGCCCAATGTGGACCAGAAGAACAGTGACAAGGACAACCATGGAGATGCTTGTGATAACTGTGTGCGTGTGGAGAACCCAGACCAGAGAGACACGGACGGTGACGGCAGAGGGGACGCGTGCGACGATGACATGGATGGGGACGGTAGGCATTACATCACATTGGCCTTATATAACAAGTGACATATTTCTTAATAAACCCTTCATGTGGTTTAGTATCCAAAAAATGTGTTCATCCTTTCTATTTTTCTTGCGGGCAAACTTCCTATATGGTTTTATGGCTTTAAGACACATATTTTCTTTTAAAGCTGTCAATATAATTCTGGAAATAACACTATGTGACCGGAGAGCAAATGCTTTCTTTGATCATTCTCCAGTGAGATTGCACTTCAAGTCATCACAGGAAGAAGAAGAAACGTCCCTTTCCTCTATATATATATCCCTGCCACTTGACCTTTCTGCATTCATGGTTCTACTGCTGCTGCCTGCAAGGAATAAAGATGTGTGGAACTGAAAAATAGGATTCAAAGCCAAAGAAAATGCAAGAGTGTCTCCTAGTGGCACCAATATGAATAACACACATTACATTCAGCCTGGTTGAGTATGAGTTTGCAGCAGGGTGACCACCAGTCTCTCTGATGGTTGTACTGTCCCTCATCCCACTTATTTTAGAGAATGACCACATGAACCCGAGTCCGTTCCATCGTTTTACTATTTGCAGTTATAGCTTTACCCAGTGAGCGATATTTGCCGTTGACTATTATGAACTTTGTGATATATTGAGCTCGTTATAATCACTTATTTTTTGGATGCTTGAAGGTTTGAAAAACTTCTTGGACAACTGCCAACGGGTGCCCAATACAGATCAGCTGGACCGCGATGGAGATGGTGTTGGAGATGCATGTGACAGCTGCCCAGACATCCCCAACCCCAACCAGGTCAGCTCGTCAGGTCGCCATGACAACCAAAGGGATATACCAAATGGACTTTTGTAACCCTGTTGTGTGATTTCAGTCCGATGTCGATAACGACTTGGTGGGAGACTCGTGCGACACCAACCAAGACAGGTAGACTATGTTTATTTTTATATATTTTTCCTCATCCCAAACTCTAATTAGTGCTAATGTCATGCCGTTCTGTTACGCAGCGATGGAGATGGACACCAGGATAGCAAGGATAATTGCCCGCTCGTCATCAATAGCTCCCAGCTGGACACTGACAAAGACGGTCTGGGAGACGAGTGTGACGATGACGACGACAATGACGGGATCCCGGATCTTATTCCACCGGGGCCTGACAACTGCCGCCTGGTCCCCAACCCTGAGCAGATTGATGACAACAGTGGGTATCATGAAACAGACGTAAAGTGGGTCTTCTATAGGATTAGGAAAATTATAGTATTATGTTTTTGAAAGGTTTTAAAGACAGAAACCTTTATATCTTTAATTCAAAATATATCAGTAAGTAAGTACGTACTAATAAGGCTACTCTAACAATTTATATTTCTCAAGTGGGAATAAAAGTATCACTGTCAATATCATTACCACAACTGTTATTATAACTATTACCTTATGGTAAATGGTCACATTTCTATACAGCGCTTTTCCACCTTCAAGGCACTCAAAGCTCTTTATGTCAAGGAAACACTCACCCATTCACACACACATTCATACAGAAGTGTGCGCAGATACTGGGGGCGACGGGAGTTAAGTGCCCTGCCCAAGGCCAAAACAACAGCGTTCATCTGTGCGAGCTGGAATTGCACCATCAACCTTTGGATCAGTGGACAAACGCTCTACCAACTGAGCTGCTGTCGCCCATATTTTGTTATTTTACTTGTGCAATAGTAAAAAGAATTTACTATTTACTATTGCAAGTTATAGTAGCATGAGGAGCCAATTACGTGCTTATTATTTATTTATTTTTTGCAGCAAATGCTACTTTACCTTGATATAGTTAATAATGATAAAAGTTTGCGGCTAAATGTGCCTGGTTTATTCTGTTTAAATTCAGCCAAAGCAATTTCTTTCTGAGTAAACATATCGACAACCGGCAACATTAAAGGGAGCCCATCAAACAGCAACGGCAGCAGCGCCATTCCTTCAGTAAATTGTGTAACGGCTCCTTTGCCCTCCAGCAGCCTATTTCAGATGCTTTATATTCATGCTCTGCAGCTCTCTGGCTTCTGTATGGGGATATTAGTCTGTAGTGGAGGCATTTCTGACATTTCTGTGAAGCTAATTTAAACATGAAATGATGCTATCTCAGCACTTTTGAGGATGCTAAACAAGGATGCACTCAGAAGGGCCAGTGTTTCCAACAATATAATGTAATTTTCTGTTTCCTATTAGATGACGGCATAGGGGATGTGTGCGAGTCCGATTTCGACCAGGATAAAGTGATCGATCGGATTGACAACTGCCCAGAGAATGCAGAGATCACACTCACTGACTTCAGAGCCTACCAGACTGTGGTTCTGGACCCCGAAGGAGATGCACAGATTGACCCTAACTGGGTTGTATTGAACCAGGTAAGATTATCAATGGGCCCCTCCACCTCTCTCTTCTCATTGATTGTATGTATCAATACTACATGCTCTCTACACGAGGGTATTGAAATAAAGAGGCAAAGGTCCATGGAATTGTTACTTAATTTAGACAAAGATAATGTGGCAGTTTTATATGAAATAGTAGTATCATATATTATATCCCTACATTGATGTAATTTAATATAACTGAGTGAATTATTGTTATACAGGGAATGGAAATTGTGCAGACTATGAACAGTGACCCGGGACTCGCTGTTGGTAAGATCTTCAGTCAAGTTTGGTCGATTAAAGTTAAAGTTTTAAATTAAATATGTTGATTTCTGTTCATAGGCTACACTGCCTTTAGCGGAGTGGACTTTGAGGGGACGTTTCATGTGAACACAGTCACCGATGACGACTATGCCGGCTTCATCTTTGGCTATCAAGACTCTTCCTCCTTCTACGTGGTGATGTGGAAACAGACTGAGCAGACCTACTGGCAGGCCACACCGTTCAGAGCAGTGGCAGAACCAGGGATCCAGCTCAAAGTAAAAAAAAAAAAAAAGGAACAAATTATTATTTATACCGTTTGACATATTTACCACATGTGAGCGTTCTGCTCTCACATTTCTCAGGCTGTGAAGTCCAGAACAGGCCCAGGGGAGCATTTAAGAAATTCCTTGTGGCACACGGGAGACACCAATGACCAGGTGCGGCTGCTCTGGAAAGACCCCCGGAATGTCGGCTGGAAGGATAAGGTGTCCTATCGCTGGTACCTGCAACATCGCCCACAAGTTGGATACATCAGGTAAAACCAATGGGAAAAACACTGTGAATGCAGGTATAATAAAGACAAATACAAGTTTAAAAGCTTCATGTGTATGTTTCAGAGCGAGGTTTTATGAAGGAACCGAGTTAGTGGCTGATTCTGGTGTCACCATTGATACCACAATGAGAGGAGGAAGACTGGGAGTGTTCTGCTTCTCTCAAGAAAATATCATCTGGTCCAATCTGAAATATCGCTGTAACGGTAAGGCCCCTCTGGTTTCAGACAAGTTCAATTTGATGGTGTCTGTAAATGAGCTGCAAGTCACTCACCTGTCTAACTTCTCAGACACGATTCCAGAGGATTTCCAGGAGTTCAGAGCTCAACACGTTGACTCTTTTTGAAGAAAGGAAGAAGACATCAAATGAATGAGAGCTTGGTTTTGTTTATACACGTCTGTTTGTGAGTTTGGCTTTATCTGTGAGCTGAAATCTGACAAAAGGTCCTGAACTTTGAACATGAGCGCAATTATTGTACTGTAGGTTAACATAAAGTGGCATTACCGGTGCTAAACCAGATCTGTACACTCTTCTATGGTTCTTATAAATCTGTAAGTTATGAGACAGTTACGTTATGAGGCAATTATGTCCAAAACTTTTATGTTAAACTGGCAAGTTGTAAACATTGAATTTTTAAACCAAACATTTTTCTAAACACTCAAAGTAACTTTTGTATTTTTTATAATCATAAATTTGAACAAATAAAAGAAAATGACTGTAAACGTGTAAATGTCTTGATTTAAGCATAGCATCAACTGGAATATGTTATTTAGAGGTTTAAAGAAAATTACATGCTCCATTCGAGACACAGCCTTGATGGAATATTGATTATACCAAACAACGATAAACACACTGCAGAACACAGACTTTTCCGTTCTGAGACAGACGCTGAGCGGAGTTCACTCATTTTTATTGTATCTACTCGCATGTACACGTACTTTCAAATGGGCATTTTTAATAATTGTGCCTTGTGTTCTGTGAAATGCTTTGGATAACTGATGGATTCTCATGGTAGAGTCTTTTATATTTTCTGAGTAGAGGCTTGAGTCTTTGGCAGTGAGTCATGCGGCGGGGCCCAGGTGCTGCGCTCTGTGCAGATAATGAGGGCCCCAGGTCAGCAGCCCTGAAGAGACGGCACAAATGTCAGCCTCAGACAGACACATCACAGACAGGAAAGTGCTTTAACAGAAAATTGCTCAACTGCTGTGTATAAAAAAATAAAAAGCATTTTAAGACGCGAATATGAAGTTTATCTGCAATGTGCGTTTGTCCTTAAAGTAGAAATCAAACATTTTTAAACCTGTCATAAAATATCTTGCTTTATACATATATGAGACCAACCACACTTGTTGTTATAATGTTTTTTCACTGTAAACAGCTGTGTGGGGTACGTTTAACCTCTACTGTACTGTTTTTGTACATAATATTATTGCTCTGTGTCATATTGTGTGATCTGGTCTCCCCCCGTGACGTCTCCTTTCAGTTTACATTACCGCTTTGCACATGGCCTTCCTGCTTGTCCTCTCTCATCTCGCTCCTCATTTCCTCTGAGATCTCGGCCATCTGCAGGCTGCCTCTGTCTGTGATGTCTAATAATTGCGTGCAGCTATTGGAAAATATTTGATACATAAAGGCGTGCTAACTTTTCTAGACGAGGAGTCAGCCACCTGCTCGTCTCCTGTCTCACGCTTTGCTTGGAATGTTCCGCAGTATGTCTTTAAACCTGTCTATACTGCATTATTCAATTACAGATGTTTTTATAGCAAAGAAAAATACATCGAAAAACATGCATTCTCACTGAGAGCGGGCCCACTGTCCACAAATCTGACCTGTAACTTGGCCTGGTGGTGTCAGTCATCTGCCTGTTTCCATGGAGATAGACAAGGTTAATGCCATACTGTGGAACATTCTAGGCAAAGCAAATGCTTTTTCATGGAGACAAGCAGACACGTCACAAGAAATGTTACAGTGCACCTTTAACTTAAGAAAAAAACAAGCATAGGGGCCAAGACAAGGTTCTGCTAGTGGTGGAGTTTTGAACCTTGACCCCATGCAGCTGCTTTGCAAAAATAATTAGAAATATGTCCGTGCTCATTATAAACTGACTTATATGTATTCTGTACTATTCACAGTGTCTAAATATGAAGTGTGACAGTGTGAAATATTTGCATTTATTTTTGGAGATATCTGTAGCTGAACAGTGAACTATGTTTGTGGTCCGTTCCATATTTCATTGTTAGCTACATATACTATAAAACTCCATGTACTTTTATGAAGATATGTGATATACAAGATGTTGATTTATTACCACAGTTCCTCTGTGTTTATATGAAAACGCATAATACGGGTCAAGAAGAACAAAATATTGCCTATTTCCTGAATACTTCATCAAATACCTTTACTATATATTTTTTTATAATCATATATAGTATATATAGTATTATTTCTATGGGGCACAAAATAATGGAGATTTAGTTTGGGGAAGATGAACACTAGAGGGCAGCACTCTCTAGTAAACTATACTACAGCCTTCCTTTCCAATACAAATCTAGATGGATTTGAATTCTGTATATAAATAATAATAATAACACAAAATGTGTATAGCATCTCCTTATATTCATTATCATATACAGAACATATATCTATCAATACCTGGAAATCAATCCCCCGGCTTCTTTATTGCTATGAGTTTGTAGCTTTGGCCTATTGTAACAACAACAACAAAATGTGATAAAATATCAAAATAGACTTAAAGGACTGTGTTGCAGATGAACGTTAAGTTGTTCCATCTGCAGGTCTGCACCTGTTCGTACTATCCATGTTTGTCCGTCTAGACAAGCTCGTTGGGTCCAAAGCAGACAGCCACACTCTCAGACATGTGTGGGAGTGAGTGTGGGAGAGAAGGTGCCAGACGAGGGAAAGGGACATGTCAAACAGAGAATGTCTCATTTTCTAGCCACTTATATAACTGAGATTTTGATGGCTGTTCACGGTTTAAATGGAACACTTTTACATAATCGCTTCAGTCTCTGTCCTGTAATTATAGACTTTGGAACAAAAGAGCATGTAACAAGAACAGAGACATTCAGAGACATTTGGCAGTACCTCTCAATACTCGGATCAAGAAGTGATGGTGACTGGATTTGACACTAACAGTTATTGGTGACAAAATACCATGATATTGAGGTGGCGTATATGCTCCCATAAATGAACAATCATGCACACTTTAACTGGTTTATGTGCAGTAAATTAGAGAAAACCTTTATCTCTGTCGACGGGTTTCAGATCACAACATTCTGTCTACATTAGATGAGAAAAAATGACATTGTTAACAACCTGATTTTTAATGGGTTAATGAGAGCATGTGTGGTATCTGGTCTTTACCATCTGTTGTTTGGTTTCCTGACGATCCCTATCTGAGTTTAACATATGGAGGTCAGAGGGGTCAGAGGGCACTTTCCTAAGACTGAGATGCAACGTATGGAACTGTTTAAGTCTGTGGACATAGATAAGGTTTAGGATACGAAGGGGGTTACGTAGAGACTATATAAGTAAGACAAGTTCTTTGTTCTGGGTGTGTCTCGCATTGGCTTAGAGAGCTCCCGGACCTTTGTCTGTAATTGGCATATTACTCTGTTTTTGTAATAAATAGCATTACACTATCAGAGCTTTTGTCTTTTGGGTTTTTTCCTGAACACCTCCCACTCCGGACCGCAGGACAGCTACAAGGGTGAGCAGCTGCATTGAGAATTAAACTACACATGTCACAATAAATGGATTAAGGTTCAACATTTGTGGACTTTACTTTAGGATATTTCTCATGAAAATACAATGTCTTCAAACAGAAAAGAAATAGGTCCTGCACTTAAGCACTGTTAGAATCGTAATTTATATCTGATTCACTAGTGTTACAGTAAAAACAGGCCCTCTAAGACCAAGCCCTATCAAAGACGACTATTACAAGAGCACAGGATCTAAGTAAACACTTAATCAGTGGATCAAACAGTATCGTCTCTGGCTGTCACACTCACTAAACGCAGATACATCCATTTGATCCAGTGCTGAGATGAAGGGAAACTGCGTACAATAACATACACATTAGTAGTTAACACGCCATAGTAAAGAAACACAACACATTTTATTACCCTGTGTAAATATCGGATAGATATAAGGCAGTGTCCACCAGTAATTTGACCAGAACTGATGTTACAACACCTACTTTACACCTACAAATTATTGTCCAGCTGACAGATTTGATACTTTTCTTTTAGCATGGATCATACCTGGACGACCGAGCGATTACACAGACATACTTTGTGTAAAATCAAATGTCTCTTGGTGATGCAGCTAATCAGCCTAATCCAAATAAAGAGCAAAGATGTTGTGAGATGTAACTGTAGTGATTTGTATGGATAAAACTTGTTTGCTGTGAACCACTTTTCTCTTCTGTTTTTTTTTTTTTTTTGTGTGTTTTTTTTTAATCGCAGTGGAACACGTCTCTCAAATTGCTTGTACAGGGCATCAGGGTTAATGTGCTGTAGGTCGCGTTTAACAAAAAGCAGATAATTGAAGAGCAAAGCTTTTGCAAGTACAACGACAAGCAAACACAGATCGGTGTGTTGCTTGATGATGGCACCTCTCTGGCAGGTGAGACGGAACAATCGGAACGGCATGTCTGAAATGCAGCTGACATTTGGACAAACGTGTCATTAATGGTAATTTGACACAGAGGCAGATTTGACTTATTCAGTGCTAAAAGCTGGATGTGAGAAAGATTCACAATGGCACACAGGCTCCATGTTTTGTGTCAGCCTTCTCACTGCCTCACAATAACAGTATTCCGGCGTTTTAATTAGAATCTTTCACCGAGACTGGCAGCTCATGTTCAGTGGATGTGAGAAGGAGAAGGCAGGATGTGTGCTGTGAAAGAGCCAGTCTGATTCACTTCATCTGCCTCTATGGGAAGTCATATTATAGCTCCTTAGGCATGACGTTTCAACCTCGACATGTTCACACCAAATTTGTCCTCTATTTCCTGTACCACGACAGGAGAATTCCAGGAAATTCCACCCCCCATTGGATGTTGGAGGAAGATAGCAGAGGAAGCGTTGCCATGTATGTACGCTCCCCATGACACACATTTCATAACCACGGGCTCACTGCCTCCCGCACAACAGACTCCACACTGTGTCATAGGATTTCGTGGGCTATGTGTAGAACTTAAAATAGGCCTCGTTTTACAAAACTAAATAGTATTTCAAAAGATGACAAAAAGATTGCCCTTTGGCAGGAGTGAGTACACAATAATCCATTATCAGTTATGTAATCTCCTACTGTGCCATTGTCATGTCTGTTTGTCTGGTACTTACTGCTTAGTCTCAGCCACAGTGACTCAAAACTAAAAACGGAATATTTATTTTTCTTGTGCAAAAAATGATACAAATTAAAGTCAGTCTTTGTCCTGTAGTTATAGGGAACAAAAGATTATAAATGCAAAACATTCTACTATAATGAAATATAAACTCTAAACATTAAAATCCAATTTGTCTAGATATGTAGATGTGAACCACACAATTAGTTCTGGAAGAAAAAAGCAGGAACTGTCAATCATATTTTTAAATGCTATAATTTGTGTGTCTTTGAAGAATTAAAGGAACACTTACTTAACATCGCACTCTTTTAACACCCACACATATTTTAACACATTCAATTATATAACTTGATTTTTTTCCATCAGTCCACAGCTGTTGGCTTTTCAGCGCCTCCTTTCAATGGCTTTTTGTATGTGTCTAATACTATGCACCCTGCAGAAATGTGTGGGCGTAAGTGAGAAGGAAAAAACACTAATGCAGTTTCAAACAAAAGCCTTTCAGAGGAAGCTTCCTGAATGTGAAGTTGTAATTTCTTGGCTTGATCTAAATGGCATTTACATAACTGGTCTGAATAGGTCTGACATTCATAAAATCACATCATTATAAGTGTAGTATAATGTAGGATTATAGAAAATAGTCTCATAAAAACACACTACCTGTGAAAATGTGGTTAGTTTGCAGGTGTTTGGACAAGAGATACACCTTAGACAAAGACCCACATGTGCTGCATGACTATGTTACATTTACGTTTATGCAAAATATCATCTTGCAGACTGGTGGAAGTGGAAGTCCCTAATTCAGCTGATGATGCTCAGGTTAAATATGCATCTGGAACATGTAAAATGACATTTAAAAAGGATGAGAAACGTGTTGTAAGATTAGACAGAAAACTGATACACCATTTTACTCCATTTTTTTTTGGCTTTACACAGCAGACCCCGACTCCCCCTTCCCCTCCTCCTCCTCCTGCTGCTCTTACAGGGCATTTGAGGTAAAAGCAAGTATTTTATTCGACTTGAGACTGCTATCTGCTGTAGTGCGTTATTGCACAAAAGGACAATCTTTTAATGTTTTGTTTTGTTTTTTTATTTGCATGGAAACTCAAAATATCGATGGGTACACTGCTTTTCCTGTGATACGTCTGATGTCTTGAGCAGGTATCTGCAGAACATGGGGATTTGCTTTGAGAATATTGCTGCTTTGTGCAAGCTCATTGTATATTAGGCTAAACCTATAAAGGCTGAGGGACTGAGGGTCATTTCAGGCACTTGAGCTTGTTTGAGTTCATCTCAGGGAAACCTGCAGAAATAATGTGATCATGCAACATTTTATGCATTATCATTTCTAATGTTCTGAATATTGCTTTTCACTGTGACCAAATATGAGCCTGTTGTTCGGCTGGTGCTGTCACCTCAACATCATCAATGAGTTAGCTTATTGACGATGCTTATTGTGAATTCCTTGATGTTATTATTCCTTAGCTGGTTTTACAACAGATAACAGCGGTCGTGTCCTAAAAAGCCCCCGTCTCTCTGTCTCTGTCTAGGCACAAATCTGGATGCTTATCTGTCTGTTCTTTATGTACTCGGGGAGAGTGGTGTCTGTACTGAGTCGTGACTGTCTGCTCGAGCTGCTTTTAGAAACTCCGGAAACAAGTCTTGAGATGGAGATGGAGGCTGCAACATCCGCGTGATCATCGGCGCTGCACCAATCGCGGCTCCCTCTGTCGCCCCGGGACTCGGTATCCCCTGCCGCGCGTGAAGAAAGGGGCGGACCCGGGGAAATCTCAGTCACCGGGAGTGGGAGGCGGGCGAGTAGTGAAGACCGGCCGCCACAGTATTTAAGCCAGAGCTGTGGAGAGATCCGAGACAGGAAAGCAGCCTTTTCAGCACCACACGAGAGCGGACAGCGACTCACAGCTCAAACTTTACAGCAGCCAACATGGTTCTCATTTGGACTCAGTTCGGTGTCAAACACAAAAATGTCAATGTGAAATGCAAAGTGCGGGTTATGCACAGAGGTGACAGCTCTGGATCTTCATCTTCAGCGGTAAGTCCTGATTCATCATTATCTCTGATTTTTTGTGTTGTCAAAGCTACAGTTTTACCGGTTTCATATTGAAATGTTGATGTCTCGAGCTACAGTGTGTTCAGCCAATCAGTAGATCGCCCCTCGGTTGTTAGGGGAAGTCACTTTTGCCTCTTCATCAATGATTCCATCTCAACGCTAGGGACGTTGTAAGCTAAAACAGCCAATAAAAAATCTTAATGCAACCGCAGAACACATCAGGGAGGCTTTCCTGATTTCACTGTGGAGAACTTTTTTTGTTTGAATTATAATTAAGAAATATAGCCTATGCAACCTACTGTCTGCAGCAAGCAAGTCAAATGCAAAATGTGTAATCATCATATTTATGTATTTTTACAGGAAAGTGTCAAGTCTGAACAAGAAAGCCCCTGCCTGGCCATCAAACCGCCTGGTAAAGACTTCTACAAAGTCCTGGGTGTGTCACCTGACTCCAATGAGGATGAGATCAAAAAGGCCTACAGGAAGCTGGCTCTGAAGTTTCACCCTGACAAGAACAGTGACGCTGAGGCTGAGGACAAGTTCAAAGAGATCGCTGAGGCCTACGAGATTTTGACTGACCCCAAAAAGAGGAACATTTATGATCAGTTTGGAGAGGAAGGTGAGAATTGTTTTATTATTATTATTTTAAGTGCTATTGCAAAACCATAATGTATGAACACAGACCAAATTTAACTTACATGTTCTTCTGTCTCCTCGGTAGGTCTCAAAAATGGCATGGCGAACCAAGGAAACCTCTTCCGCAATAATTTCCAGATGGACCCCTCCTTCTCCTCCTCTTTCCATGGCTCAGACTACTTTGACATCTACTTTGGCCAAGACGATGAAGACCTGTTCAACCCGTTCAGGCGCTTCACATTCAGTCGCGTGGGGGGTTACACAGGCCGTGAAGATGGGCAGTATCATCAGAGCAAGGCAGAGTTACATGAGCTGCTGGTCACTCTGGAGGAGGTGATGCACGGTTGCACAAAGCACGTGAAGATCACCCGTAAACGTCTGAATCCCGACGGCCGCAGCCTGCGATCTGAAGACAAAGTGCTCAACGTGGTGGTGAAGAAAGGGTGGAGAGCCGGGACAAAGATCACCTTCCCTCGAGAGGGAGACGAAACACCAAACAAAGGCCCTGCTGACATCACATTCATTCTCAAAGACCAGGAGCACCCACAGTACAGGAGAGACGGCTCCAATATCGTCTACACAGCCAAAATCACCTTAAAGGAGGTGAGTTGTAGTGATTTTATATATAATTAACACATAGGAACCACAGTGAGTTACATCAATCTTAATAGCGTATAGTAGGTAAATAATCCCTGTTCTAGTTTGCTCATTTTAGATCCTTTCCACAAGCCCCACAAACACAGCAGCAGCACAGACTCCTCCATTACCTCGTCAAACCCTGCAGAGAGCAAAGGAGCAGGAGCTAAATTTAACCTCACTGCTCACAACCCCCATCACTGGACCTGCCTCTCTGCCATTGGCTGCAGACTCCTCTGCTTTTACACAGCAGGTTGTAGGGCTCGATAGATGTTTTTTTTGGCAGTTCTTTTTCTGGCTCTCACTTACCAGCCCACACACAGATTAATAGGATAGCACTCAAAAGCTGACATTTCAAGGAGCCCTTCCATCATTCGTGGGCTGACAAAGTACTTAACTCCTACACTTAGCAAACAGAGGGACATTTATAACATCAGTAACACCATAGTATTACATAATTGAGACGCATTAGCATCTTTTGAATGCAGGCAATCAATAGATTGCAGTTACGTAACTGTGCTTCAGATAGGAGAGTCTTGGGGTGATAGTGGTTCCTATGTGTTATACTCTTACTAAAGTGAGGCCGCTGATTATTGAACCAGGTTCTGATTTCTCATTTTAAATCTTTTCTCTCCAGGCGCTGTGTGGCTGTACCATTAATGTGCCTACACTTGACAGCCGAATGATGCCTTTGCCGTGCAGTGACATTATTAAACCTGGTGCAATGAGACGTCTGCGCGGTGAGGGTCTGCCTCTGCCCAAGAGCCCATCACAGAAAGGGGACTTGGTGGTGGAGTTCCAGGTGCTCTTTCCTGACAGGATCCCACCTCAGTCCCGAGAGATAATCAAGCACAGCTTAGCCAAATGCTAGCTCCTCTTTCAATACGTGACACAGGGTCGCCATGTGTGCATTGTTGTTACATCACAGCCTTACTCAAGGGTGCTAGTATTGTAACCATTCACAGCCTATTATCGTGAATGGAGAGGAGAATGCTAGAGCTGAAAGCACATTGAACAGTGGTATGACGTGAGGGGAAGATGATAGTGACTTCAGAAATAATGGTCTCTGCTGCCATCTGTAGCTTAGTTATCCTCCAGTGAGACTGATCTGTGCTGTTATACAGTACACTCACAGAAGACTATGTGCTATTCAAGTCTGTGTAGACTTAAACCTGAGAGGGGAGGAAACGGCTTTCAGAGGTTATATGGTTTTCATATGACTATTTTTAAAATAATGCTGATATAATTGTGTACAAAGATTTACTTTGTGTGCAAAAAACAACAATACTGTCTCTAAGAGAGATTCACATGTGAAATGTTCTATTGAATGATCTGAGATGTTTGTATAGATTCTGTAATATGCTCCATCAATGCATTCCTACAATGTGAAGACTACAAAGAGTAGCCTATAAAGGTCTGGACATTTTGAAATAAATATGAACTGAAAAAAAAATCTCGTCAGTCTGAATGATCTTTTTTTCGGAGACAGATAAATTGATTCGTGACAGAAGTCTTAAGATCCATTGCTGCCCTCTTGTGTTTCCTACATCCGAGCGAAGGATGTAAAAAGCCTAATAAGACACACCTGCATTTTGAGACTAAAGTAACCTGCTGTTTTGTTAAATCACTTTATTTCACGATGGAGTGGAATACATAGGCTTCCGCGGAAAGTTAAAGATTTCATTCTTTACAGAGGCAGACACACTCCCTCAGGGAAAAGGTTGAACCGACAGAACCTGGGCGCTAATTGTCTCGTCAGTTCACCTGCGCATAGCGACACAAAACACACCCCACGTGAGATCAGCAGTTTACCTACGTTTACTATTTATGGCATCTGATATGAAATGTCGCAAGTACATCAGACCACACCATCAACCCTGCCTGAGGGCTACCCGGTGTCAAACTTGACCTTGGTTGTCTTGTTGTTGATTCCATGTGTGGTCATTTTATTGCTCTTGAACTGCCTGTTTCTGGGCTACAAGTTGTTAATTTTGTCAAAAAAGACCAACAGGCGCGAAGACACGGAGGCAATGCTTTTGCAATCTACACTGCGCGGGGCCAGACGATTGTCAGACGTGGCATTTCCTCAGCTGCCGAATGGAAGAAGAGCTTACATGTCCCTGTCAGAACCTGTCCTACCTCACCCTGTCACTTCTTCAAGGGCTTCGTCTAAGGAGAGGCCAGGCTTTGACCATAGGATTCGGCTCCTCAGGCCTGATGGTGCAACCGGCTCAGGGTCTCTGAAGGCGCCAAGCTCCATCCGCGCCACTTCCTCTGCGGCTACTCCAAGACTGGACCTGCGCTCCGGTGTTTATGGCAAAAGTGCGTGGTGCAAAAGCGCACCTCTTCTGCCGCGGCAGTCCAGCGTCTCCGAGGCTGAAACCAGAGTGAACCTGGTGCCTCCTAACTCCCCAATGGTCAGTGTTATTTATAAATCCATAGTTTTCAGATTCTATTGTATGTACAATGGCATAGCAAATGGCCTATTAATACTGTCCGCCTCTCACTGCAATAAAAGCCCTATTTTGCCATTTTAACTTGGAGCTGCTCTTGTCGGGGCTGCATGCCTCTTGTAACTATCTGGCTAGATTTGTTGAAGTAGCCAAGTGAAACCAAATGAACAACACAAACAGAATTGCAAGTGTGGGGTAAATTTAATAAAAGTTGCATTATATGCTCCCTGCATTTGGGAAAACTGCAGGCTTATAGTTTCCAACAAATAAATGAATAGGCTAGTTCACTGACATAATTTATTTCTTGCCACTAGAAGAAAAGGCATCAATACCTTGCATAATACCACATATTTAAATTAAATGTAAAATATTTCATGTTTGGGGGGACCCCTTGTGGCGGATGGGGCCCAGTACATCTGAAGGGCTTATGGCAGGAAATATTATTATTTATTATTGCTTATGGCAGGATATATGCAGGGCTGCACAGTGACCACCTCAAACTGTAGAGAAACAATTCAAAACAAGTTGTTGAATGTGGTGGGACATGGAAGGACGAACACTGCAAATTTAAACTCACTGAAAAACTGCAGAACACCATATGATGTTCAGTTTTTATCAGTCATAACACAGAAATATTAGAATAGCAATAGGTAACAATGCCAGTAAATGTTGATTTATTTGTGAGAAACAAAAAAAAATGTGTTCTATGTAAATCTTTTTATATAATTCATGAAGCATCAATGAGAAGGTGGGACATTCTGTAAATAAGTGGGATGAGAGGCTGTCCAGGACAACAAGATGATCAAGGGACAGGATGTAGCTACACAACAGAAAAATCTACAATATTTGATTGCTATGTTTAATTGCATGTTATTTCAACCAACAGCAATCATACAAAAACTAACAGACTAAACCAAGACAAAAAGGCTAATCTGACATTTTCATATTTAAATTTGTTTAAAAACTGTGTTTACACTAATCATTTAGGCTACATATATAGTTCAGCTTTAGAACTGGCTCTTCCCTGAACCTGCCCAAAGGTGCATCAACTTTTGTGTTGTTCACAGCAGGAGGAAGCAGAAAATGAGGGACAACTTTGTAGCAGCAGTCCCTATGACATGAGGACAGAGTTGAACACGGCTGCCGCAGTGCATCAGTTTGACAAAATGGACATGGAGCGTGAGCTTTCAAACGCACTTTCAGAAGTCTCCTGTATCCTCACGTCTGCAGTGGGCCCTGGGCTGGACAGCGACTTTGGTGCCAGTGCAGGTTTTCTTACATCTTCTTTGAGCTAGTACTAATGCACTGACCAGTCTTATGATTTGTAACTTGGTCTTTAATGTTGTTACAAGTAAAATTTGTTTGGACTGCATTTTCAGGCGTGTCTTTGAGGATACTCTCTGCAGACAGTGATGGTTTGTCCAACGGCGTGCTTGCTTCTGCCTTGGAGTGGGACTATTATGACCCGTGCTATGTCAAACAGAATAATGTCCCAAAACAGAAACATCACAGACCTATAATGCACACAAAACAGTATTGGGTATAGTTGACCACTCCTGTATAATGTAAGATTTTAAATATTTATTTTAAGTGTTTTATTTATTTAATATTTTATTATGTTATTTATCTCTAATTAACATCCCACTATCACAAATTTGAGTTCACTATTGTTCAAAGCACAAACCCACTAAATGTTCTAAGTTCATTATGCACCTGTACAACTGTTGATTGACTAACAATGCACTTAAGAATTAAGAATCACTTTTTGCGAACATGACACATTTCATCACATGAAAATTAACTTATTTTTATGCACAATAAATGTATTTATATTACAAGAGGTGTTATTATTGAGGATACTTGACTTGTCGCTTCCAGAACATCTAGGTGTCATTCATTGTGTGATGCAAGGTGTCAAGTCTTTGAGGGGTAGGGTAGTTCTTCAACAGCAATGGAGGCTTGAAGGTTAAACTGTTGTTTGCAATGCTGTTAATTTATTTAATTTTATTTTAATGAATTTGAGTAAATGTGTTGTTGTCTAACGTAAAACATGGCTTTACCTTGTGAGGAATATGGAATATGCTTTAAATCATTAGATCCAGTATCTGTTCCTGGTTTCTCTGGGTGCACTGCTCAATAACTTTTATTATTGTTAAAGTGTGTTCAATTCGCAAAAAGCCTAAAATCGCATTTATTTCCATGTATACTTAAAATACATTCATTGAGTGACTACACCGTTTGTAAACGTTCACCTTGAATTTGGCTGCCATCCGCTAGGAGGCGCTGCACTGGCCCCATAGCACCGGAAGTGGCGCATGTACACTTTGTAACGACGATTCGCTGCTGCAGACTGTTGAAGACATTTTACAATAATACACAGCTAAAGTCGCACTAAAGGAAAGACACAGAACCAATGCACTGTCTCCAATCTTTATACATCCACGTTGTAGGTCATTAGAGTTGCTTATTTCGGAAGTCGACTTGTAGCGGAGTGATCCAGAGAAACTGTAACTTACGTAAGATGTCGAGCGATCTGGACTGAGGAATAAACTAACGCCGCCACCGCGGTAAGTAGCCGACTCTTTCAAAGCACACGAGTTGATCGTTGCATTAAATAGCTGCTGACACTTAACTTCAGTTACAACGTTCAGCCCTAAAACGTATTAAGCTACGTCTGATTCCTTTTATGGCATAGAAGGAAACTCTCAACATAGCGCGCACTGGCGTCGTCATAAACCGTATTTGTAGCTCACTAACGTTTGTGCACACCCTAAGGACAAACATGGATTTCAGAAAAAGTCTGTTAAATTGGTAACCATGATAGCCTTTAGGTTTGGCTGAAATCCTTACTTACAATTTCTATTATAATTTTGCAGATATATTGTAAAGTGGTATTAAAGTTAATTGTGGCTTTTGTTGTGTTCACATCAGGTCATTTCCTGTCCAGACACAACGGTCCACATCATTTGGACCTTGGGCTCTGGGCTTGACTAGTATGAAGATGGCAGATTCAGTAAATACAGGAGAATTTGTTGATGCTGAGTGTCCCACTGAGTGCCTTGATGAAGCAGAAACAGCCACAGCATCTGTTCAAGAAGAGCAAGAAGATCAACAAAAGAGTGAGACCTCCACCAGCATCACTTCCACTCAAAGGGATAAGGATGGGGACAGCCTTTTGCACACAGAGAGTGAACAAAGCCTGCTGTCTATGCCGTGCCTGATGAAGGAGCTCCGGAGAGACTCAGCAGGGTCTCATCAAGCCTCTTCTAGTAGTGACAACAAGGCTGTGTCTAACCGTGTTTATGAAAGCGACTCCTCAAACCCTTGTATGCTGTCCCCCTCTTCTAGTGGGCACCTTGCTGATTCAGACACACTTTCATCAGGGGAAGAAGCAGCTGCTCCTCCAGCATGTGAAGGTGAAGACAACATGGAAGCTTTACCTGATTCAGAACAGACAGTTGACCAGCCATCTTCCTCTACAACTGGAGGCAGAAAGTCTCGCCGCTCTCGGTCAGAGAGTGACATGCCTTCAAATGCTATGGCTGCAAAGAAAAATCGATGTCAGACAACTGCAGAAGCAGCCACGGGACAAGAAAAACAAACAAATGGCAAAGTGGGAAAGGTGAAAGGGCACCGGAGCCAAAAACACAAGGAGAGAATGCGTTTGCTTAGGCAAAAACGGGAGGCAGCAGCAAGGAAGAAGTACAACCTGCTGCAGGACAGCAGCACAAGTGACAGTGAGGTCACCTGTGACTCCAGCACCAGCTCCTCTGATGAGGACGACGACACGTCTGGAGGTAGCAAGACAATCAGGACAGATATTCCAGGTAACATTCAGCAGCACTAAACACATTTATTAATGCAACTTAAAATCACATTTAGACATACAGTTTCAAACAAACACCACAGTAGCTGAGTAGCTGGCACCAATATTTTCTTTATTCTATTTAGTTTGTATAAGTCTAGTATATCACAATAGATTAATTTTATGATGCATTCTGTTTTGAAACTACTTTATGTGCCAGTTTGAAGTTTGTACAATAATTTTACTATTGTTCATTTTTGAATATGTGTCCATACGTATCATGTAGCCTAACTCACAAGTAACCCAGATCACAAAACTCAATGTTAATCTAATATTTGAACATGAGTATTTTTAAATATTTTTGTCATTCTCACTCATCTTTTTGTGTTTGTCTTTTCAGTTTTCTCTATTAGAATGTAGCAAAAAGCTTTGCATGAAATCTAGGCTTTTCTACTCAAAATAAACTTATAAAGGAGTTAAACTTGAATGGGAATTGGAAAGCCGCTGTAATATGTGTTTAGATTTCTGTATTTTGTTTGGTATTAACTGAGGCACTTACGGTAGAAATATTTATAGGCATGCTTTAATGGTTTCAATGGATAATCTTTTCTATTAATCATCCTTGATTTTGGGAATCACATGGGTGAGTTGACTACTAGTATAAATCTGTCTTAAAAAGCACAAGTTTTACTTTGCGCAAAAAAACAACTTCTATAGACAGACACAATTT
Source organism: Periophthalmodon schlosseri (assembly GCA_000787095.1). NCBI lineage: Eukaryota > Metazoa > Chordata > Actinopteri > Gobiiformes > Gobiidae > Periophthalmodon > Periophthalmodon schlosseri. Next base: position 111,074 of record KN474050.1, on the reverse strand, counting down.
AGAACTTTATATCTTAATCCATATCTTAATATACCACAAGGCCATTATTCCTTCCAGATGCATCCAATTATTTTTCAACCATTTTTACATCCTGCACACATTCGAGTGCTACAACAACTGCATGTTGTATTCCATCAGCATGGAGGGGTCAACCTGCACGTAGCCAAAAACAGATTCATTTTCTCTGTAATAGAAGAATCCACTTCCATAGCATGAAAGTCTTACTGCTTGGCCTCAATGTCTTTAAAGCTGGCTTCAGACGTGCGGCGGAGAGATCCAGAGTTGGAGCTCAGGTTCATGGGCTTTTGGACAGCAGCTCGTGGGATAGAAACGGCATTGGAAGTGTTCTGGAAGAGGCCATGACGCGCTTTGCTGTGAG
>KN474050.1:71336-101215 GCA_000787095.1 Periophthalmodon schlosseri | reverse complement strand
CGGTCTCTCAGATAATTACAGCTCAATTGTGATAAGATGCATTTATTTTTAATAGGAGCACACTTTACCAGGCATCAACACAGCCATGCTACCTCCTGCCGACATTTTCACCTGGGTGCTCCGCAGGCACCACTATCAGCTGAGTTTCCTCTAGGACATGCTAGTCAGGCTCCACAGACGGCCCTGGCCCCCCACCTGTCCCCTGCGCACCATCCGCCTCTCACTGCCCTCCCAGCGGCGCCTCAGTTCCAGGATGTGCCTGGGCCCCCCTTTCTACCTCAGGCTTTACACCAGCAATACCTCATCCAACAACAGCTTCTGGAGGCTCAACATCGAAGGATCCTCCCACACTCCAGGTGGGTGTCCAGTACGCCTGACAAAATAATCACGATTTTATTCTTCCTTGCATTGGTCAAACTCCATTTTCGTCCAAAATGTTCTCCAAAGTTTGTTTTCTGCTCCACAAAATTCTCTTATTGACAGAGGATTGGCTGTAGTCTAATTGTGGTATAATTGTCTTTTATCAGATCAGAGTGGATTCTCAATTGAATCAACTGCAGTTAATTGTTGGGACAAACTCTACATAGCAATTCACTTAAAACAAACAGAAACCCGCAAGTTCAACCTTTTATTTATTTATTTATTTATTTTATTAGATCCACACATTTGCCATAGGTTATTTATCTTGTATCTTTAAGTTCTTTCAACTGACCACAATCATCGGACTGTGCACGATGCCACCACCTTTTGATGTTATATTAAAATACATATTTCATTTTTTCTTTCATATGGATAGAGACAGTAATTACAAAGACAAAAAAACAGTTAACAATACCTTCATTTTGAATTCTAGACTTAAATGTTAAACTATAGTCTGTACAGAATGTTCTAATGCCGGCGGAAGGCACATTTGATCACAACATTGCTTCTGTCTTTGTTTTGAGCAGAAGAAATCAGGAACGCATTTCTATGAATCCTCACCGATTGCGCGCAGGCTACGAGTACTCCTCCCCTCTGCACGTGTCCCAGGCGGTCCCACAGCAGCCACGTTATCTGGCAGAAGGCACTGACTGGTGACTACCTACATTACATCTCATAAGTTCTTCTGTAATTACTTTTGAACTGTGTGTGATTTTGGCCGTAACACCCCCTGCTTGTTTTTTTCAGGGATCTCAGTGTAGATGCTGGCACCCCGCACCATCAGTACCCGCTGCAGCAGATGCCACAGCACTATCAGCATTACCTGGCCACCCCGCGTCTGCACCACTATCCTAGAAATACGTCATCCGCACAAGTGGTACATCACCTCTTTCAGAGATGTAGTAGATAATTGACCGTTTTTATTTCATGTGGAATTAATAATGTTAATGTTTTTTGTTGGGGGGCCTGTCACTTGCTTGTCTCGAGCAGTTGACACCATCAGGAAACGTAGACAAGTTTAACACTTTCTAAGACAAGCAGGCGGTCGACCAGAAAAGTTAGAATACTTTTAAAAGAACACATTGAAAGAAGGAAAAATCACACTCCTATACTCCAATACTGTTACCTCTCCTGCTTTTGATTGTGTGAATTAGTAACGAAATGAATCACCCATTTGTCAGAAAGCTGACCCCAAAATCAAAGCGGAAAAGATGTTTCATCATGCGAGGCCATATTGTTGACATTTCATCAAAGCAATGGTGAGGCATGCTTCTGGTGAGCGCACAGGGGGGTTTAGGGTGATGTGTACCAGAGCATCACTCAGCTCCTCCCATAAATCTATTGGATTTAGGTCAGTGGAGGATGGGAGTTAACCAACCTGATTTACTGACTTGGTGCTAGTCTCCTGTTTAGAAGTGTCCTAAAATGTTTTGGGCTTTTTTATAAGCATGACTATTTCTGTTTTAGGTTGTACATGAAATTAGAAACTACCCATATCCCCAGCTGCACCTATTAGCTCTGCAAAGTCTTAATCCTTCAAGGCATGTCACTGCAGTGCGGGAAAGTTATGAGGTAACTGTCATTTTAAAACTCACAACTAATCTTACGCATCTACCTTTTAATTTGCCTGCACCGTTCACTCGCCCCTCTAATTTTTCATCAGGAGTTGTTGCAGCTCGAGGACAGACTGGGGAGTGTCAGCCGAGGAGCTGTTCAGACGACAATTGAGAGGTTTACCATTCCTCACAAGTACAAAAAGGTAATGCTGCCATTGGAACACTCACACTATAGATGTATTTGGTATACTCTATAGTTAGATAAAACAGTTGTCTTCTTTGACTGTTGATTTCACAAACTTGCAGAGGAAACCCATGCAGCTAAGGATTGATGAAGAGGAATCCGATGTGGATGAGAAATGCACAATCTGTTTGTCTATGCTTGAAGACGGAGAGGACGTCAGGTAAGAAACGTACCAGTTAAGTTTTCAAATACAGATTTTGTGTTTGATTATAGTTCACCTTTTATATATAGTGTAGAGTATATTGCAGTTTGTCACTAAACATAAAACTTAACTTTCTACTTTCCTCCGTCCTATTTTAGGAGATTGCCATGTATGCACCTCTTTCACCAAGGCTGTGTGGATCAGTGGTTGGCCACAAGCAGGAAGTGTCCCATCTGTCGAGTTGACATCGAAACACAGCTGAATGCTGACAGCTGATAGACAGACACCCACCTGTCAATCACCTTGTGTGCTTCTCACTTTCTTCCGCCCCCATGTGGGTGCTTTGCCAAATGTCTCCAGACTGTTTGTGACATCTTCATGACGTTAAACTGAGCCAAGCTGACATACTAACTGCATGAGAGGACCCCTGCGTACTCTCTCCTCTATAAGCACATCTCCTTGGAAGCAGAAGTCGTAAACACATACTCATATGTTCACAGGGCTTACTAGTAGCTTGCTGGTCAAAAGTGGGGTGTTGTTACTGTTGTGGTGTTGTTCCTTAGGTAGCCCTGGGCTGTGTAGCATGTCCTTAAAGCCATGACTTTGTGTCCTGTGAGTGGTTAGTACATAACCCCACACTAAGCTCTCTCTTATATATATTTAAATTTTTAGAAATACTTTTCATGTGAATAATCTGCCACACAGGAAAGTTTATAAGCTCATATGTTCTGATGCTGTTTACCTAGTTAACCTTTGTGATCGTAGTAGAGTAGCAGTAATCAATAAGTAATGTCCGGTGCAGTGGGAAGGGTACCATTTTAGTGTTAACTCTCTCACGCAGCTTTGAAATTTTGCATAAAAAGCCTAAACTTTGCGACCGAAAGAGAGCTGCCCTTGCATCCGGATCTTTATCTGCCACAAGCAGCAGCACGGTCTAAACTTAATGCTTCTTTTATGGTGATGGTGGAGGCTGTTAATATTGCATCTTTCAATCTAACAGATACAGTGGGCTTTGCATGAGTTAATCTTGAGCGCTTACAGAACAAAAATGTGTCTGTGACATTTACTCTTGCTGTAGTGTCTGCTCTGATTTGATGGGAGTAAGAGGATACTCTTTTTTTATGTTTACCTAAATTCCTACTGAACAAGCACATGCGGTAAGGGTTAGTTTTTCTCTTGGTGTTGAATTTGGATTGGTTAATAATTAGGCTTAGACTCTGCAGTGTTTCAAGCAGTATTTCAAGAGCAATCTAGTGTATTGATTTTGTGTATTCATGTGACAGACCTACCCTTGTGGTTGCTATGCTGGTTGCTATGCTGTTTAGCTAGGACATGTAGAATGTGTTTTGCAATGGAGGCAGTCTCCCTCTCCCAGTGCACACAGGCGTGAGACAGTACACCAACAAAATACACCCAAGCAAATTAAACAAGGATCATGGCACAGTTTTTTTGTAATTACTCATAGGATCTGGGCTTAAGAATGACAGTAAGACCCTCACCATCCTCTGCGCTGTGGTCAAAAATAAACACACCTTCGCCAAGATCCTATTGGTCATATGTGTTAAGAAGTTATTCCTCTCTGTCTTGTGCACTGCCAGTGTTGACATTGCCTCTACAAGCAGTGAAGTCACCAGTAATAAAGTGTTATAGTTTACACAGGGTGTTGTCAGTTGAGATGCCTTAAATATTTAACAATCATAACTGTAGAAATTGTGAGTATGTATTTAATTTTAGTCTTAGGGCAACTGATTCATATCTTATTTATTTACAGATAACAAAAAATGCTATGAAAAAAAACAATTACCTCATTTTTGCATAGTTTTAAATGGGAATGTTTTGCATGCAGTGGTACTTTTTGAAACACAAAAGCTCAAGAACAACCCTGATGTTTGATCCTTTCCAGCTGGCTGTGTGATGTTTACTGTCCATGCCTGAGCTACTGAGCCAATCTCTGTCTGTCACCCCTCATGCGGTGCTGTGGATGTTTGCTACATTCCAATCAATGCATTTGCTCTAATACCCCATGCTGTGACGTAGTGGACAAACTGCAATGAAGTGGGCTGGTTTTTAATTTATGATTCTTATTTTTTGCACTAACTGTTCAAATATGGGAACCCTCTCACTGGCCAACAGAACTTATAACATTCAACTTTTGTGTGTTTTTTGTATGCTCTGTTTTTTTGTTTGTTTTTTTTTTTTTTTTACAATGCACTATGTTTTAACAATATTCAAAAGATATATATTCTTTCTTTGCTATTTGGTAACTTAAGTGTAACAAGTGCCTCGCTTTAAGTGTTAACATTAATACAATCAACCCATGAAGCCACCATTGCCTTATTAGTTGCGTGATTAAATGAAAGGGTGAAGAAGGTGCTACTACATTTGGCAGGTCTCCAAAAGCCATTGGAAATTCTAAACACTAAACCCTCTGCCATCCTTATATTTGGTCTTGTTTATTTATCCGTTTGCTTATTTGCTCAAAACCCATCATTCTTTTTCATGCGATGGAGGATTTCAAAGCACAACTTTTTGAAAACTGCATGTCTCAGGTGTCAGTACATTACTGTCTCTTTGGTTTAAGAGTATACGGTGAGCTACAAACCACATGTAAAGACAATTATTGCTGCTTGAATATTAAAGTCTAAAATCGAAGAGAAAGTATCCCAAAAAAGTGCCAGTGAAAGGGCTGCCGTCATCCTTGTATGAAAATCTGTTGTTTAGCTGTGACTGAGCAGTGTTTTTCAATATAGGATATTTATCTGAAAATAGAACTATTTATAATTAATATTAAAGCAATATAGCATTAATAGTATGTTGTTAATGAAATGAATGGGCATATTGTGAGTAAATATTAGATTTACATATTGGTGGTATTTTTTGTACTTTATTTATTATTACTAATAATAATAATTTTCAACTTTACTTTGCCAGTTGCAAAATGTTTTGTTTAAACTTTAAGTTTCATGGCTTGTATAATATCATTTTGTATGTGCTCATTTTCTAATAAACTGGATGAAATGGGTTTTCTAGTCTAATTCACCAGACAATTATAACTAGGTATATGTAAAACAATGATGATGATTACCATATGAAACTGATTACCATATTTGTGTCAAAAAGTAGATGGTGGTTTGAATTTAAAGAGTCATTTATTATAATCAAAACACTGTCTTAAATTGACGTTTACGAAACATGTCTTCTTTTCTACAAAAAGTCTTAAGAAAGTCATGACAGATTTTATCAAATAAAAAAAGAATGGCACATAATGTTCATAAATTAGTCTGTTCCACTTCCTGAGTTACTTTCTTTGGTTGCTTTAGTATTTGGGGTAGAGGACTCTAACGATCTGGCCATCAGCCCTTTTTGTATCCAGCCATTTCCCACAGAGAAATATTGTGGTAACTCCATTCGCAGTGTTGGTGACTTCCACTCGATCTAGAAACCAGCCCGCGCTGATACCAGAGTTGTCATGCTCCACTCTGACTTTTTGCAGCTCTCCCATATCCAGCATTTCTACTAAAAATCTGTCTGTCTGCCCACGTTCATAAAGATTACGAAACTTCTGCCGTAGCTGCCGCTTGCCAGAGTCCCCATTGGAGCCATAGATGGTGATGAAAACATTGGCATCTGTACCCGCTCCTTTCTCTTCACCTGTTATCACTATGATCTCGTACTTGACGGGCACCAGACTTCTGGCCTTACTGGCAAAGCTTTCAATGGCCTTGGCGCATTCAAAGGTCATAAACTCATCCCTCTTTGGAGAGAGTGGGATGAGGCTGTTGCAGATAAATATGTACCTGGATACATGGAAAAGATTAAAGATACAGTTAGTATTATCTGTACTGAAAATCATAAATGAAGCCACAAGAGATAAATGAATAGATGTACCTGTTTCCCAACTCCCTTTCAGTGACAACGACTTCCACAACATGCCAGTAAGCCTCTCCTTTCACTTTCTTTCCATCTTTAGGGGTGTGACCAAGGCAAATTCCAGCAATGTCACCAACATTTTTAGATGAAAATTCAAACCTGTCAGTTTTTCCCCTAAAAATGACACAGAGTTTAAACAGAAATAAAGGATACACTGTATTCCACAATTAAACTACAATTACATGATACATGAGTAGATTTGTTTTTAAGTTATTGCACTGAAAACAAACCTCAAAAATCTTTTCTTCTTTGAGGAATTCTCCATTACAAATTCTTTTGAACGTCCTTTTCTTCCTTCAAGCACAATCCAGGCATTTTCTTTGGTCTCACCTTCATCAGTGTCTCCGGTAGTAACACAAATTTCATACTCTTTGACAAATATGGAATAAATAATTCATATCGTTCACATAAAAGCATCAATGTCAAAACATGTTTGAGATTAATGATGTTTCAGGCATTACTTGTTTTCTCACTGAGATCCAAACAGTCGTTATTGGCACAAGCCAACTCTCTCATTATTTGTCCATCATCTTCACTTTTGGCTAGCCATCGATCACAAGGGAATCGAAATGTTTTATCCATCAGCTCATCCTTCACGTCAATGTACTCCAGATGCCATCCAGGAGCAAGACCTGCCACAGCCATGTGTACAGGAGATTTAGTGCACTTTTAGTTACTTAAAACCATTCTCACAGACCAACATCAGTCAGGGAAGCTGACCTGAGTTATCGTGCCACACTCGTACTTTGGAGAGCTCTCCCAAGCTGAGGATTTCTGAGAAGCGAAAGGTGTCGACCTGTTTTCGCTCAAATTTGTTGGATTTGCTACTCTCTTTGAGAGTCAGTATCCCTGTGTCACCATTCTCACCAAAAATGATGAGCCACACTTTGGCATCAGTACCCGCCCCTATAAGAGGAGGGCAAGAAGGTATGACAGAGGAAACATCCAAAGCTGCAAAGACTATTAGATATTAAAAGATAAACAGGCCAATCAAAATATCCTTTTTTCAATGGTTAAATTTATTTTAATTAACCGTGTAAAAAATATTCTTGTTCTTACAACTCCTAAAATATATACTCTGAATATTTTTTTTAACAACAATTTAGGGCTTTACCTGAAATGTCACTGGTTTTGACCTGTATTATGTAGGTGGTCTCCTCCACCATCATCTCCTCATCCACCATAGCCCCCATCTCACAGATCATGGTCCTCTTTGGGCCTCGAGTCTTGGAGAGCCAGTCTTCATAGGTAAACACAGACACCTCCTCTGTTGAGAGGTTACGCAACATTACCTGGAATAATTATAATAGAAGGATTATTACAGCATTTTCACTTGTACTTTATCAATATTTGTGATTTAGTCATTGGACAAATCCCCTAACAGAAATAACAGAAATGGAATTTTAAAAATTATAATACTTTTAAAAACAAAAACAAATATCATACAATTTCTGTGGCGTCATTGCCAGATGTCTAGATGGTTTAGCTTGAACACATAAAATCAGCAATACCTTATCAAGAAACCAGTCAGGTCGACTGCCTGAGCCATCGACACGTAGTCTAATTTTCCTTAAAGGTGCAATATCATCAATTTCCATATTAAAAGTGTCTTCTTGACCACGTTCAAATCTGTCAGTTACCAACACACAACATTTTACACTTAAACATGCCATAGCATTATTTTAAATGTTATTTAAATCTGTTTTGGTCACCTGTCTTCATTTTTCTTGAGCAACATTTCTTCAGTGCTACCATTTATTCCAAATACAGACATGAAGATATTTGTGTCGGAGCCTGCGTTCTGCACATCCCCTGTGACTACTGTAACCTCATAAATGATCTGAAAGAAGAATGCTCCCAGTTTTATCCCATTACTTCAGTGCTGGCAATCCACGTTTCCTTATATTTACATACCTTTTGAGAGATGGATATAGCCTCTGCATCTAGCACATTAAACACTCTAGCAGTCAGGCCATCTCCACGGTCCTTGGCCAGCCAGCACTTGCAGGCAAAGATATATTTGACCCCTTTGGTTGGCACAGCAACAGACACCTCATCAACAAGCCAGCAGCTCTCTGGAGTGGCTCCATCGTGGCCCAGCTGCAGAAAATCAGTATCTTTGAACCACTGCAGGTATTGTATTTTTCATGATTGTGGCTTCACATATGTTATAAAGTCTACAGCTACCCCCACACTCACCTCCACCCTTTTGATCTCCCCAACATCTGATCCATGAGACTCAAAGGTCTCCAGGGAGCCTGCCCCAAAGCCCCTCCTCCCATCTGGCAGGTCCAGCCACAGTCTGTCTGTCACACTAAGATTGGCCCCGGTGATGATGACATACGCCCTGCTGGTGGTGCTGGCATCTCGATCCAGCCCAGTGCAAATGGTGAAGTGATAGGGTATGACTGCACGGAAGGACAAGATGAATAACAATCCTCTGAATAATTCAAAATGGCGATGTTAGTGATTTCTTACTTGGCAGTTCTTCCTCCTCTTCCTCCTCTCTTTTCTTTTTCTTTTTGTTCATGTTACTGTCAACAGTTTTTACGGCTGGGACGGATTTCTTTTTATCATGTAGGCTTTCCCTTACACCCTCAAAGTCCTAGATATATAAAATTCATTTGTTATAGCGACAGTGGTAAAGTGTATAAATTGTTAGTCAAACCACATATTTACACTGCAGTTGTACTTAATACATAATGAAACAATACAGTCAAATCATAACACATTTACATGAAAAAACGTCATACCTTAACATAGAAGACTCTCTCTATCTGTCTGTCCTCTCTTTTTTTGGAAAGCCACCGTTCACATAGAAAGAGGAAGACCTCCTCTGTATCCACATCATACACTTCAATCTGGTCCAAATACCAGTCCGGGCTGACCATACTGTTATCATGGCGGATTTTTATTTTAAAAACCTGTCCCAGGTCAACTGCTTCTATAGTGAACTTGTCCACCTGAGAAAAACATAACAGTAACTACAGTTTATAAAAAGCTACTGTGGAGGTGCTCGGCAAATGAAGTGATTTCTTACAGATCCTCTTTCAAACTTGTTACTGTTTGTTTCGGACTTGCTGAGTTTCCTCTCTCCTGTGTCTCCCAGGTCTCCGTAAATTGTCATAAAGACATTTGCATCAGTACCAGCCCCATACACATCGCCTGTTATCACTGATACTGTGTAAGTGTGAGCTGTTGAGGAGAAAATTACAACACAGTCAAAGGGCTGATTCAAGTCAAATGAAAAACTATTCCGTCCTCAGCTTATTAAGATGAATATCTAAATATATAGCCTATACATTTTTGTATCACAATAATGAGATGATGTCCATGTGTCATTAAATATATTTGTTGAGGTTAAAGTAAAGTGCCAATGTGAAAAAATCACAAAAAAACACAAATTCGCAGAACACTTTTATACCCTAGTCTACACTTTTGATAATATTTTGATATTATCCTGTAGTACATCTATCTCCAACCTCTACTCATATCTTAAACAAACAAAAATTGGAGTGAATATTTTTGTGTTAATAACAAAATGTCATGGTTAATGTATGTTTGTGTTGTGTGGGGTTCACATACTCTCCAACGCATCCTCCACTTCAACTTCATTAACTTTAAGGCTTCCATCTCGTGAAAGTTTCTCGGTGATGATGTCAGAGGGCACCAGCTCTCTCACTGTTTCTCCGTCATCCTCTGATTTGGCGAGCCAGCGCTCACACGGGAAGATGACGGTCTCTGAACCCTGTCAGTGAGACACCGATGTAAACGTCACGGATATTTACATTGGAATTTGCATTATACAGTGTTATTGAGGAGTACTCCGTCTGCTGACCAAATGAAGGGTCGCAAGGTTTCTGGCTCCGTTCATTCCTACTGACCAGATAAGTGCTGTCACTATACCAAAAATGCTCAATTTATATCATTTAATTCAGTATCAATTTTACACTTTATTTAAATTCTATTATTATCTGGGTTTTTTTGTTTTCTACGACCCTACTACAGAAAACCCATGAATATCCTTACTTTAAGCATATAGACAATATTTGGCTCAAACCAACCTTTCCTTTCCTCAGTAATCTTCTGATCTCCACTCTGTCCAGATGCCAGCCTGGATTGACTCCACGGTTGTCATGTCCAATACGAATTTTCTCAATAACATCCCCCACATCTTCTAGCTGCAAGTAAATACATAAACCAAATCGGAACAATAACAATTCTTCTTGTTAGTAAATGTTTAATCAAGATAATAGTGAGTTTTTGGGGAATTTAATTTCTTTGATCTACCTCAACAATAAACATGTCTTCTGCTCCTCGTTCAAAGTACATTATCCTCTCTCTCTTGTTGACACACAGGGACTTCTGCTGAGTGCACACTGCGTCTCTGCCATACAAGACAATGAAGACGTCTGCGTCTGTGCCAGCACCAAACACGTCACTGGTGAAAGTCTTTATCTCATAAGGTACAACTGAAAAAACATTAAAGTTACAGATTAAACAGGACAATTGAGCAGAAAATACTGGCATGCTGCTATAACAAATATAAATGATGCTGTTTTTACATGGCGTATATGTCTCTGTTTGTAGTGGATTAGGAAACAGGTCCCTGACAATGGCACCGTCATCCTCCCCTCGATCCAACCAGCGGCCACAAGGAAAGCGCAGTTTCTGTCCCAGTGATTGGGCGTCAATGTCCACCCAGTCCAGAAACCAGCCCGCTGATCCGCCACCTAAATAAAATATGTGTCAATTTATAAAGAAATACATAGTGACGCACAGAGACAAAGATGTTACATTACCACAGTTGTCATGTCCAATGCGGATCTTCTTAAGTGGCCCCAGATCCACAGCTTCCACAGTAAATTCATCAGTCATACCACGCTCAAACTTGTTTTTATGAGTCTTTGATGCTTTGAGATTTATTAATCCTGTAAGTACACAAATAGAAAATACACATATATCTGAATATATATATTTGAACTGGTTATACAAACAATAAAATATTCAAAATAATACCTGTGTCGTCATTGGTGCCATACAGTATCATAAACACGTTGGCATCAGTTCCCGCATACTTCTTATCTCCAGTTTTTATTTTGACAGTGTATGTGGTTGACATTGCTTTTGTAAAAACAACCCAAGTTTGTTTTTTGTTTTGTTTTGAATAGACAATATATAAATAGTGTGTGCTGTCCTCTCACCTTTTTGCTCAAGACCGAGTGTGGCTTCAGAGTCTTCCTCATCGTCATCGCCTTTTTTCATAAAGGCTTCATCAACAGGAACGAGCTCTCTGGCAAGCTGTCCATCATCTTCATCAACTGCAAGCCAGCGTTTACAGGGGAAAAAGTATCTAGGAAAACAAAACAAAGATGGTTCTAGTGAATTGAGAGTTCTAGATTACCGCCAGTTCACGCCACTAGATGGAGTAGTATTTACATTTGTGGCTCAGTGTATTAGTGAGGTATGACTCAGCAGAGAAATTGTTTGTGAAATATATTAGTGATCATATTCTTTATTTCTGTTTGTGTACATATTTCACTGATCTGCTTACGTGGAGTCGTCTTTGTTGTCAATAATTTCCACTCTATCCAGAAACCAGCCCGCACTGGCCTGGCTATTGTCATGCCTTATTCTCAGTTTCTTCAACACACCAAGGTCCACAGCTGTGATGGTGAACACATCCTCCTATGAACAAAAAATAGGACATGTCAGTAAATGGGTTAAACTGTACGCACTTAAATATGTTGGGTGTTGGGTGTGTTTACCTGGCCTTTTTCAAATTTGTTCAGATTGCAAGACTTTCTGAGGCGCCGTTCCCCTGTGTCGCCTGTCTCTCCATAAATGTTGACGTAAACTCTGGCGTCAGTGCCTGCCCCCCACATGCTTCCAGTGAAAACATGTACTTCATAGGAATTTACTGAGAAGAAATAGTCATGAAGGAATGTTTTGAAGCTGGCCAGAATATGGTGATATTACGGCGCTTACGCTCAAGGTCTTCATTATCCTCTGACAGAAGTTCAACCACAATCTCCCCGTCTTCCTCATCACGGGCCAGCCACCGGTTACACACAAAATTAAATGTTTCCACCACTTCTTGTAACTGCTCAATTATTTCTACTTCCTCCTCTTCTTTTTTTTTCTTTTTCTTGTCCTTCTTCTTATCTTTTTTGGTGTCTTCCTTTTTTACTTCGATCTGCACCATGGCCATAGTTAAACGCTTGATATCGACAGTCTCGAGGAACCAGCCATCACCTAGTCCTTTTCCATCATGGAAAATACGAATCTTATAAATTTTACCCACATCGTGAGCCTCAATCTGAGGAGAAATGAAAGTGTCATTATTTTACAAAATACTATTTACTGATCAATGAACGTATAGCCTCCTGAGACCTGAACTCTGCATGTCGTGCTTTATTATTTTTTTTCTCTTTGTTATTTGGTCTGACTGGAGCTGATGAGTGTAAAAACAAAGAATTATCTTTTTACATTATGAGAAAAATGATGTCCACATATGAGGACATTCGTTGTACGTTTTAATCATTTTGATAGAAACAATAAAGTCACATTTAAATAATGATTTGCAAAAACTATTTGTTGTGCCTGATCACAGCAACATTGTTCCTGAGTAAAAACAAAATGAGAAATAAAAATTGCGCCTCTTGGAACAGTGTGGCTCATTTGAAGAGCTTCTCACAGGTGAAGACATGAGCCTTTAACAAAGAATCTAAACTATAATGTGTTAAACTCTTCTGTCATCACTAAGTGTCAGTTTAATGACCTCATATGTGACACCAGGACCTTGTAGAGAAAAAAAAATGTATTGTGGCCTAGACGACCCGAAATGTGTTGTCCACATATGTGGACGGCAGGTCTCAGGAGGTTAAACTTACCTTAAAGATTTCAGTAGTGCCACGTTCAAAATTATTTGACCGACTTTTAAGAGTGAGCACTTCTGTTTTCCCTTCATCTCCATAGATTTGACAGAAGACGTTGGCGTTAGTTCCTCCTGATCTTATATCTCCTGTAACAACTGTTACTTCATAATTGATCACTATTCAAAAGGAAAATCACGTGTTAATGTTCCTAAAATATAATTGTAGTAACATAAATTACATTTTTCATTACATGTTTCAATGTCTAGAGTCTCACTGGGGTAGATTTCAACCTCCACTTTCCCATCAGCTTCATCTTTACAGAGCCATCTGTGGCTTGGAAACATGTACTCTTTTCCATGAACAGGTACAGAAATTTGCACACTGTCCAAAAACCAACCAGCGCGCAGGCCCTCATTGGTGTGACCAATCAAAAGACGGTTGATCTGGAAGCAGCAGAACGAGTTGAATGTCAGAGTTTGTCAGAATGCTTTACTTGTTCCCACTTGCCTTTCCGATGTCAGATGTTTCCAGAGTGAAGATATCAGTACGTCCTGTCTCAAAGTAGTTTCTCAGGTCATTGTCAGAAACAGCCAGTGTGACTTTGTCGCTGTCTCCCTTCTCTCCGTACATCTTGACAAACACTCTGGAGTCTGAGCTGGCCCCATTCACACTACCTGTCTTGATCGCTATGTGATAACTGATATCTGCAAAGTGAAGCTGAACAGTAAGCCCATATGTATTTATGTTTTAATATGGTTATAATCTGTTGTTGTTATTTATTTAAGTATTTATGAAAAAATATTAGACTCACTAAACAGACGAACGCCTTCTCCAGCTGGAACTAACTCTCTGACAATCTGTCCATCATCCTCATTACGGTCCAACCACCTAAAAACAGAATTTAAAAATATAGAAATATAGACAATGCAGACAGTGAATCAAACCCAAATACGACATGTTAAATTGAATTACTGGTGTGTACTTGTGCATGTTGCTCATTCTGAGTATGACATATGAGTAATTGGGTTAAAAGCCAAACAAACGCACGGGAAGCAGCTCTTTAGAGTGGTAACACAGCACTTCTATCCTGCGGTTTAGGTCCAGTTACTTGAGTAGAGTGCTGGCTAGCCACTGTGCATTTAGTCCCTATTTGTAATGGCAAGCACATCGATCAGCTGCCTAACTACTTAAACACATGCCACTGGAGAACTAGTGAGAGATGTATAAGATAATTTACAGCACTCACAGGCTTGAAGATCACTAAACATCCACTAGTAGGCATCTGGTGTTGTGAAAATGGTATCAATCAGTCAATCAATCAATCAAACTATTATGACTTGCCTGAAACAAGGAAACTCAATAGCCAAAGACTCAGGCTGTCCCTCCTCTCGGACCATCACCTTATCCAGGAACCAGCCACAGCCTCCACCGCGGCCATCGTGACCCACACGGACCCTTCGCACTTGCCCCAGTGTCACCGACTCAATGAGAAACTCGTCATGCTAAAGAACAGAGACAGGCGCTTTAATGCTACCGTTGTTTGTAGATGAAATATGATCATTAACAAACTTACATTTCCCTTCTCAAATTTGTTGACATTATTTTTGCTCATTATCATGGGCCGTTCTCCTGTGTCTCCTAGATCACCAATTATATTAAGGAAAACCGTTGCATCTGTCCCACTACCACTGACTGTGCCAGTACAGATGGTGACACGATATTTTATCACTAAAAAATGAGCATATCAAGATGTCAAACACTTTGGTTGGATCTAAATGGTGAAAAATCATAACAGAGACGAACATGGCAGTGGATCCTCAATCAAAGCTCCAGTAGCAGACAGCTCTCTGACGATCTCATTGTCATCTTCATTAATGTCCAGCCAGCGGCCACATTCAAATGAATACTTCTCCATAGTCAGAGTCTTCAGCAGAGTGACCTGCACAGTGAGAGGCAGCACAGGTATTTTTCAATTGTTTTAGCACTTTTTTGAAACATGGTTTAGTTCATATGGAACATTTGTCATCAGTTCACACAGTTGTCAGGCTCTTTCTCAGAACACTTGACATAGCTTTGATGGCATCTCTGGTATTGCACTAAACTGATTCAAGTCCTGTCTGTCCTGTCTGTTCTGTCTGGAAGACAGGAAGTACTGGAAACTGTGTCTCAGATCACATGGCCCTGACCTGTGGGGTGCCCCAGGGGTCATCTTTACATACTGTAAATACTTGGCCAGTTAATACACGGCAATAATGTGTCCTACCACAACTATGCAGATGACACTCAGATCTATATCTCACTGGCATCAGGTGAGTATGGACCAGTGGATTCACTCTATTGACTATCATCCAACAGATCAGTCTGTAGATGCAAAACAACTTTCTCCAGCTAAACTCAGACAAGACTGAAGTCATAGTCTTTGGCCACAGAAACAAAGAGAAAGTGTCAGCAGTCACCTCCAGTTTCTCTCTCTAAAACCTTCAAATCAGGCTAGAAATCTAGGGGTAATAATGGACTCAGACTTCAACTTTTATCAGCCACATCAAATCAAAAACATCTGCAGCTTTTTACCAGTTAAAAACATAGCAAAAATCAAATTACTGTCTAAACCAGACTTAGAGAGACTCCATTTGTCTGCGTTAAGACAGCTGCAGTACATCCAGAACACTGCTGCTCGGGTCCTGACTAGAACCAGGAAGTAAGTCCTGTGCTCAGGACTCTGCACTGGCTTCTAGTCTGACATGGGTAATGTGTACAATTATTTACAATAATTTAGACAAAAAGCAAAGTTTTTCCAGCCCCAAATTCCTGTTTGTAATGTGTGAACCCCGATGTCAGACTGCACTAAACCACCGAATCTCTGTGGTCAGTGAGAGCAGGACTAAGGCCTCCAAGCTCCAGAGTCAAATAAATGAAGAAGCACATAAAAACACATGACCGCAGTTTGAGAGTTTTGACAATAAAACTGGCTTTTGTGAGATGATTGATCAGTTTTGAATGAAAAACTGCATTGTGCTGAGCTAAAATTTTCTTTACAAGATTCAGTACCATCTTGTACAGTACCTTATTGTTTTAGAAGTGGCAAAAGACAACCGATTAGACGCTTTAATGGACACTTTAAACTGACAAGCTAAGAGGTCTAACCTTAGCTAAATGCCACCCAGCAAATGGATTTCTCTTCTCGTGCCAGATGCGCAGTTTCCTCAATCTCCCGATGTGTGGCATTTCAATCTAGAATTAGGAGGTAAAGTAAATACTCAACGCAAAAGCTTACTCTAATACTTTTACATTTTTGTTAGATACCTACAATAAATTTATCAACCTGCCCTTGTTCAAAACTATCAGAGTTGTTTTCCAGTTTGATTTCATCTGATTTTCCATTCTCTCCATAAATTTGTAGAAAAACCTGAGCATCTGTTCCAGCTCCTTTCACATCCGATGTCCAAATCCAAAGGGACCAAGGGAACTCTAGAAAGAAGGGACAGCTGGTTATAAAATACGCACGGGAATATTTTAGTCTATTATTATGGGAGGCTAGTGCTGAAAAACAAAAAACAAAACAAATAATATCCCATGCTTTAAAGCACATACCTTAGCACATCAATTAGGTACAACCAAATACTGAATATGTGTCAAACAAAGGATTATACCTACTCTTTATTTTCTTTTGCCTGAGCGAAACCATCTCATACAACTCTCTTTCAATCAGACCATCGTTTTCATCTTCATCCAGCCACATGCCGCAGGGAAATGTCTGTTCAATACCTGTGAATGGACAGTACACGACAACCTGGAGAAAGAGAGTGTTGATTTTCTTATTAAAACAATTACACTTTTACTGTGATTTTTGTGATTTGTGGGGTGTCTCACCTTTTCACAGTACCATCCTGCACCGACGGCGCCATTGTCATGTCCGATGGTGACCCTGCTAAGTGGACTGATGAGCTCACAAATCTCCACATTGAAAACATCAATGAGACGCCGCTCAAAAGCTCCGCCCTCTAAAAAGATTTTGCCACTGTTTTTTATGCCTTTGGTGCCATGCATCACCATGTGGATTTTAGAGTTGGTACCAGCACCTCTCACATCTCCAGTCATCACTTGTACATTATACACAATTCCTACAAAATAATAGATGTGTTGTATGTGTATGTTATTTAGAATAGTTTAGAACAGTTTAGAAATTGAAAATAGCTTTGTTACTCACCCATCGGCTGCAGTGATCCCACCAAAACGTCCCTTTGTATTTTACCGTCATCTTCATCCATGGCAAACCACCGATTAACTGGAAATTCATACACTTCTTTGTTTCCCAT
Organism: Periophthalmodon schlosseri; assembly: GCA_000787095.1. NCBI lineage: Eukaryota > Metazoa > Chordata > Actinopteri > Gobiiformes > Gobiidae > Periophthalmodon > Periophthalmodon schlosseri. The sequence goes on along the minus strand of KN474050.1, from coordinate 83,729 downwards.
GTCATCAATTACAACCTGGAAAGTCAAACAGTCATAAGAAGGGCTACCTATAAGTCAACACACACCTTTTACTCAATTGTGGAAGGCCATAAACATAAACATAAAAAATGTGGTTACAGGCTACAGTTTCTACCTTATCCAGAAACCATCCAGCTGAGGAACCTCTGTTGTTGTGTCCAATGGTTATTTTTCTCAGACGACCCAAGTTAGGAGCTTCAATTGTAAATTTGTCCTCAGAACCACGTTCAAAATTGTCTTTGTCGCTGTCCAGTCGTCTCTCCCCTTTTGCAACACAAATGACCTCCTTTTAAAATGACAGCGGCATCAGCCACTTAAATGAACTGAAGGCCTATAAATCATTACCTGTGTCCCCATTTTCTCCAAAGATATTCAAGAAAACATCTGCATCAGTCCCACTGCCTTTCATGTCAGCAGTGAACACGCTTACTATGTACTTATTCACTGCAAATAAAAAAAAAAGTAATAATAATAATAATAATAATAATAATAATCAATAAATAAATAAATGTAAAAGTGCACACACAAAAAAAGAAAAAAATCATAGTGTATGTGCAGATGTTGTTTATAAGATTGTTCTAAATGTTCTTCACTTTATATTGGCAATAAAACACATACATAGGCTAATAATAATGTTGTTATTTTAATTGTTAATAATGTAATACAGTTGTTGTACGGTGTAGGCTGTGCTATGGCACCTGAGGGGGGCAAGTTCATAGACAAACACTAGTAAGAATGGCTATGGTTGATGTGAAATAATTGTGCTGTATATTCGTATTTTCATATTTCTTTATTAAAGCTAACTCAACTCGGTTGTCTGTAGATTTGAATAATTTTACTTGAAATTTGAAAAAGCACATCTTAGATAATCAAATGTGTCCACATCAGTCTGGTTCATTTGTTCTGTTCTTTCATTGTAAAAACCTGCACATAATGATTTTTTTTTTTTTTAATTGGTTTGGACTGTAGGAAACATCATGTATTGGACATGGGGACATTTTATTGTATTTTACTGCTAATGTTAATGATGAACTGTGTTCACCTGCCCAGGGGCTGCAGATGGAAAGTAGCAGTGGCTAAATCTGGTACAAATCATCTTTTCTTTTGTAAGATTAATGAATTTGTACATGGTCCCTGACAAATAAAGACTAAAGAAAGAAAGAAAGCTTCAGCATCAGGTACGAGAGTTGATTGCATGAACTTTGGGCATGGACTGGAAACCTGAAAAATGTATATTAGCTAATTGATAGGAGCTATCACAGGAGGTATCAATGTAGATACTTGACACATTGGCCAACGCGACCCACTGAATATAATACTCAATGAATATTCTGTGTCTTGTATGTGTCACGTATTCATTATTGCAATGAATTGTTTATTACGTTATTGTAATGCAGACAGTGACCTACGTTTTGGGACGTCCATGGGGTTCAGGCTGCCCAGAAGATCCCTGACATAAAGGTTGTCTCCTTCTTCCAAACTCAGCCAGTTGTTGCAGGCGAAGTAAAACCGTAGATGGGGCCGATTCATGTCAGTGACCACCACCCTGTCCAGGAACCAGCTGGCGTTCATTCCTGTGTTGTCGTGCTCGATCCTGTGGAGGCGTTGCATTAGTCCAGTACTCCCAGTAAAACAGGCCAACTATTATTTCAGTTGAGTCTGACTTAATGACACGCAGGCAGTGGTGGATTAACTACTCAATTTTGTTACTTAAGTAAAAGCACAGAAACAGAGGTAAAAAGTTACCCAAGGAAAAGGAAAAGTATCACATGAAAAAATCTACCCATATTTAAGAGTAAAAACTAAAAGTATTTCACGCAAGTGTTTAAAAAATTGATTAAAAAAAAAAAAAAATGATACCTAGTTTGGTCAACAGTAGCAATACAAATACATTTCTTGCTTTTTCTGATGAATTTTTGTATTTATTTTTGTTTGTTTTAAGCCGAAGCATGAACTCGAAAACTTTAGTCAGGATGTTACCACAAACATGGTAAAAAAATCATATGAAAAGTACTTTTTACTTTTCAATCTAGTTCAAAAATATTAACATGGTAAAAAAATCATATGAAAAGTACTTTTTACTTTTCAATCCAGTTCAAAAATATAGTAGAGTTGAAAGTACAGATATGTAGTGAAGTAAAAGTAAAAAGTATCCACTGTAAAACTGACTTACGTAAAGAACAGATACCCAAAAATTCTACTTAAGTACAGTACTTCACTACTTGTACTTTGTTACCTTCCACCACTGCACACAGGTCCAATCTGATGTTGATATATAATCCATAAACAGTAGGCTAGTATTGAATTTCAAGTTGTGGTTATGTACCTCAGCTTTATTATCGGTCCAACATTGTGAGTCTTGATGCGGAAAACATCTGTCTTATTCTTCTCAAATGCCGTACGACTTCTGCGTATTGGGAAAACATAACAGATGAAAACAAGTGCGGCGGCAGTGGGATGATGAACTAAAGCATTTTGTTCAGAGGCTTTACTACTCATAGTAAAACAGACATTTGAATAGTGAATGAAGATGCCAATACATTTCATTATTTCAGGATGCAAACTTTGGAATTCATGCAAGTTAATGGATGTTTGCAGTGAATGTCCAAAGACTTGCACGTCTTATCTGCCTCGATACAGATTGTCGAGGCAAATATGTTATGGTACCTGTATCATGTTGTAAATTTTTTATTAGTCTTTACACAATACAGGCTTGAGTGATGCATATCTGAGTAAGGCAAAACTCTTTATTGGCCAGAAACCATAGCCTATCCTATTTTCTATAACTACTATTATTACAACAACACTGTAGTGGCCGTGGGGATGAAAATTAACTGGTATTGTAGCCTCAAGTTAAGACGGTTTTGGTAACACTGTGGATTACAATAAGCTGGATCCTATACACTGCAGGTAACCTTATCTGTCAATCAATGAGTGCTGAGATAAAGGGAGCCAGCTGCTGAGAAGATCCCCTGAGAGACATTTGATCAGCCCCAGAAATGACATCGTGGTCTTCTTTCATTTGTTCCCTAAATTAAAAGAAGACCTGCCATGTCACATAGTTTTTCCTTACTCCAGATATCTCTGCTCACCGCTATTTCTGTATGAGGACAATTACAGAACACATCTGTGTAGCATATGTATGTTCTGGCATTCTCCTAATACACACATGTGTTCACTGAAAAGGATCCGCCTCATACAGAGCAGTAGCACAATTCAAAACAGTGGTGCTCTCAAGAACTATACCTCTTTTCTGTGCTGTAATGGATCAGGACAAAATGAAACAGAGGGAGTTATCTGTTAGTTCACATAAGAATGAGGTTGATATGTTTAAATACATTGTTTCATGTAACGTAAATCAACATAAAACATGAAATCATCATATAAAAAACAGTTGTATGTGTCATTAACATAAACGTGAACAATTCAACATGATCAAAACTTACTTGCTGGCCAGATGAACTTTAGGCGTGACCCCAAACTCTCCAAACAGAGTAACAAACACATTTGCATCAGTTCCAGCTCCTTTTACATCCCCAGTGACAGTGACCACTTCATAAACTGCAAATACAGGACATGAAGTGTTTTTGTGCAGGCCTAATACTGCAGTCCTTGACAGTGAAAAAGTAGTAGTCCTGATAATGAGCAATTTGAGCAAAGTCAGTGCAATAAAGACCCAAAGATCTAGTTTGAGTTGAGCTTTATATAGAAAAGATACAGACATGTAATTAAGTCAGATTAACTAGGAGAAGTGCAGCCATAAAAAGGCACAAGCAGCTAATGTTTTTATGTTTTGATACAAGGGAAAAGGCTTGATACTCGATACACATTTAACACAATAATAATAAAACACTTTTAGACACTTTTCTTTATCCTAATAATGTGATTTTTTCAGTACTTGTTCAAATGGGTATCTAGTTTTGAGTTTTAGTATCAATTAGTATCTGGATATTAAAAGCAGTTAATACAGTATGGCATTATTTGACATGTTTTCACTAATACTGACACACACGTTGATGAACAGCTATTTGCCCCTTCCCCCAGTTATATTTCACTGTGATTAAATTATAAGCTGTGATTTTTTTGATTCAGCTGGGCTGACCTGGCTGAAAGCCCTGTGCCTCGCGCACTCGGACAGCACCCAGCACCTGTCTGCCCCAGGTCCTCTGTTTGGCCTCATTCACGTGGAACATTGCTATGCTTTCAACCAACGAACAATAACACAGGATATCCCGAGCGCCCCTCATACTCACCGAAGGCCTGCATTATATTGAGACGGCACAGTATTTCCCATGGCTTTCGTAAAAGACAATATTGTATTTGTTTATACAGGGGATCTTGTGCATGTGCCAGATCTGACTGTAAGAGTAAACGTACCTTTTTTCTTGTAGTAGTCATCTTCGTAGCCGTCTGAAGAGTCAGTGTGGTAGTCCAGCAGTTCTTTCTGATAGATTGCTGCATAGTCCACCTGTTTACTTTTAGATTTCTTTCCTTTTTTCTTCTTGTCATCGTCACTGTCCGCAGAGCCCTTTTTGGCCTTTTTCTTCTTCTTCTTCTTGTTGTCCTCATCTTCCTCTTGTTCCTCGATCAGCGGCTCCTCATCATCATCGTTGTGGGACTTTTTCTTCTTCTTTCCGTCTTTAGACTTCTTGTTCTTTGAGCCCATCTCCTCTGCTTTGTCTAGCTCCTCGGAGGATGATTTCTTTTTCTTCTTCTTCTCCTCCTTGGCTTCGTCTCTCACTTCACTTTTATGGCTCTCAGACTTGTCCTTTTTGGAAGTAGGTTTTGGATCGTTATTGTTTTGTTCTTCATCCCCATTTTCAATCAGTGCGCCACCATCATCCTCTGTGTTTTTTTTCTTCTTTTTCTTGTCCTTTTCCCTGTCTTTCTTCTTGTCTTTGACTGCGGCCTCCTGATTTTCGGTTGGCTCCGGAGTCTTGTGTTTCTTGTGAGTCCGATCTCTCTTGGTGGCGTCCTCCCCGTGTCGCTTTGGCACTGTCTCCTTCACGTCGTCATCAAGCTCTTCGGTTTCTCCTGAAGCTGTGGATTTTTTCTCTTTCGACGGCATCTTTTATTTATCCACTTCCCTGGTCTTTAGTTTCGTAATTGTGGTTTTGCGTTTCTAATGTGGTAAGACAATTCATTTGACCTTTGGAGACTGAGATGCTCCTAGGCCATGGATTTCAGAGGAGCCTGGAGTAAGCTCTAGATGCAGACAGCTGAACATACCTATGACCTATGCAGCGTTGAAGCTCTACCATCCAGACAGTTTAGACATGCAACTAATAGACAGAACTCATGAAAAATTACTGTCACCTCGGTGGTCACGTGACTGTGGGGAGAAAGCCCTGTGAAAAAGGAGCCTTGCTTAGAGAACTTATCCACGCTGCCACAGTCCGCTCCATTATTCATAGTGTCAGGATCGCTTTACTGCAGGGGGTGTCTCGCTTTTACCTAGACACACACCCAGACTGACCGAAACACGAGCGCCAACATTTTCTGACAACTGCAAATTAACTGTGTCATGATCCTGATTAAGAGCTATTTGGCTTTAAGCAATTCTCTTACCTAATGTGAGGCAGTGCAGGTTCTCGGTAATCCAGGTCAAAGTATTTTTAATATTTAAATCACATACTATAGATTTTAGAAGACTTATAAAACAGACCCTTCCGAGTTTCAAGAAAAAAGCCACTGTTTATAATTTGCGTCCTCATTTTTACTCTAATTGCATTGTCAGCGATTATTCTTTCTCAGAACGACATAAAAGTCCTCATGCATCTTTTTCCTAATTATTACATAACTACAATTTAGTTTAATAGCAAAATGTAGCCACATAGACTAGTGTTTCTTGAATCTTCTTGCAGCTATGCTTGTTTTGTGTTTGTCCATGATCTGTGCACTCGTACTGTGGAGCATGTCTCCTGCTGACACAGTGGGACTTGGCTCTGAGCCCATTAATGCCATTAGCCTTATTACAAGACCTTGATGAAATCAGAAGGCAGCCCAGAGTAGGGGCGTGTCTATATTTCAGTGTCAAAATACCTGGAGATGGCTGGGTCTGACCTCACCTTCAGGGTTATTCAATGTCACCGATAACTTAATAACATTACATGATATTTGCATAAATTTAAGCCGCTGCGCTAAAGTATATAATAATCAGAGGTGAAAGTTTATATAAATCACTCTACTTCCCCCATACCCATTTTCGACAAACGCTACAGGACAGATCTGTGTGAATATACCCTAAGAATTTTATTTACAAACATAAAGAAAGTTGAGAGTTTAAAAACACTTGATCCATTATGTAACTTACACAAACCTGTTTTCTTTTTTTCAGATGCTTCAGCGTATAAGTAACAGTGGATCTCAGATATACATACTGTCAGTAAAAAAGTAACATCAAATAATATTTAGAAATATCATTCATAAATTAAAGCAAAGAAAATCAAAAGCTTACATAAAATAATTAGCAAAATAAAATCATTTTTAGAACATCAGGGCTCGTAGGTGCAATGCTTTTTTACAGTGCAAAATCAGACTTGCAGTCATGAGGAACAGAGCAATAGCAAAAGATCTGGGAAAAGCACTCATTTTCATTCTCATATCAACAAGGTTTTTAAACGTATCATTACATTTTCATCTTTCATTAACAAACAAATTATCCATCATACTCAATACAAATCAACATTAGCTAAAGGCTTGTCAAATGTAAACATAGTGTAATGGTACTAAAGCGGGCAGGCACAATGCTAAGTACTGAGCAACATCATGCAGAGCATCACATGTGAAGGAAGTTGTCAGAAAACTACCCATAATGTTCCTTTAGACTGGGCCAAATCATTTTCATTTGTCAGTTCTATAAGCGGTATAGATGGGTGAATGCGTCTTATTTTTGTGGACTATTACAGTTTATAAGGCAGTATGGCTTAAGACAGATCGAGGCTGGGTCGCTCAACAGTGCTATGTTGCTTTTTAAACATATTGTAAATAACAGGAACAGTTTTATCAAATTTGTGCCATTGGAAACTACAAGCCAGGTTCAAATTACAACATAGATGTTTCCAATTCTTCACTCAAAACACCAGAAAAACATTCAAACAAAATTTGCCTTTGAAAATAGGCAAGTTTTAAAAATACTGTTATTATTATTTTACATTAAAAAGTATACCATGTCTATTCTAATTTCTTTTTAGCTTTGTATGACTCCAGTTTGTCACAACATTTAAAGCTGCCACAGACAGAAAGAAATGAATGGAATGAGTGGGTAGAGGACATTGCCTGGCAAATCCAGAATAAAATATCTCTCTGTATTGTTATACAGATTGATATCAGTCTGGTCCCCGCGTCCTCCGCTGTGTCTCCAGCCCGGTCAAACTGGACGTCCAAATCAGATTAGTTTTTTTCAGTGACACGTGAAACGAAGGAGCTCATTGGTCACCTATGATTTACAAAGAAAGTCGAATTTATCTCACGTCAGATTAACAGAGTGCACTCAATAATTCTGCAGAAATCTGTGATGTTTTTCAGCCCCCTGTGATACTTTTTTTCCTTTATTATTTCTAATACGGATGGACAATGCATGTCCCCGATTGGCTAATCCACCTGTCAATCACGTCCATTTGAAAACGGGGAGATTCAACGGTGACCAGACTCACATCTTCGTAAAGTATTGAAGAAGTGTGTATTTTGGATCCCAGGCAATAGAGGACACCCACTATGGCCCCAAATCAGTGTAATTTTCTGTGCACCATAGTGTAAAACAATCTGTAGAGCAGAGCCACAAGGAAACATGTATCACAGAAACAACATCACTATGAGAACATTTCTTCCACTAGAGGTAAGCCTCATATGATCTGGAAGCTTACTAACTCAGTATGATATACAAAAAGGTGGAATAAGCAAGCAAGTTACCATGAGCAATTGTTTTTCTTAAAGTGATCAAAATAGGGACAAACAGTGTCAAATGAGTAATACATGGACTCACATGCAGGCCCCAGTGTGTAGATTGATAATCCCACGCGTGTGCATGTGGATGAAATTGAAAATCTCATGAGGCATTGCATGGAAGCCCGGCCGCGGCTTAACATTGTCATAATAATGGTGCGTGATAAAGATGCCGGAGGGATTCATTGGAAACGCCCAGAAACCGTAGAGATGCACCTCTTCGCACATCTCCAAGGCTGCCGTGACCAGCATGAGACCACTGCTCAGCCTTTTGGCTCTGACCCCCTGCACAGCCCAAAAGCGCTGCACATTGAGCAGGTACTGTGGGTGGAAGAAAAACACACCTCTCTGAGAATCGAAGTCGTCTAGCATGTACTTAACTCGGAAAGATACATCAGTGTTGCGGGTGTTGTAGAACGCCGGGAGCACGACGGAGGAGTTCTCGTAGTTTTGGAGAACTTGGTAAAATGGTCGACGCCATTTCTCCAGCTTTTGAAACCTGTAAACAAAACAGCTTTCAGACAAGAACGCAGAGGTGGAATGGCAAGTAGATGAGTCATGTTTACAATACCTTTCTGTGATAATGCTTGGATTTATGGTGACCAGGTCTGTTTTAGTTCCCACATCAGCTGCGTACTTGTCATTAATGGGCGGAATATTACATCTACAAATAACCACCATCATGCAACATTTACCTTAGTGTGTGCAGCAATAGTAACATAAAATATAAAATGCCAGATTGTTTTACCCTACCTAAAGACAAAATCGGCAGAGTCAATCTCTTTCCCGCATTTGCTGTTCTTAATAATACCACCATTTCCTATGACAGCACATTTCTTATACTGTGATTTGGAATAAGGCATGTCCTGAAACACAAAAGCCAAAAAGTAATTAAAGCTACTTCAAATTTCTGGTCAAATCTAGTAATGGACTGGATAATATATATAATTAAAAAAACACTGGTATCCGCTTTTCACTAGAACTCACATCTGGAAACATCTTGAAGATTTCGGTGGTAATGGGCAGGATTCCACTGGTGTCCACCTCATACCTCAGTTTGGTCCCTGCTGGAGTGTTTCTCTTTGTGGTGAACAGAAAGGCAGGAGCATTGCAGCAGCGTGACAAGGACATCCTTTCAGAGAGGAAGATGAGTGCACATCGTAACTATAGTTAACTGTTAATATTTATTACAGTTGTGAACACTTACTTGAAGCTGCTGGCCTCCTCCTTGTTCTGGTCCCATCTACACACTTGAAGGTTTCGCCACCTCTCAAACAGCTCAGAGGTTTTCACCCTGGCAAAAGACAAAGTCACTTGTACAATACTATTGGTTACCAGGGGCGTGTTTGACGGGTGACTTGGGGCAGCCACAAGTGCAATTTAATTTTATTAATAACACGTTAACACACCAAGACATAATATGAAGAAAGTAAAAAAACAAAAAACAAAAACAAAAACACACAAACTGGTGCGAACAGGTTCCCCTGAATTCTTTAATGCATTTTTCTATTATTAAGTCCACTTCTGCTTAAAGGTGCACCGTGTAACTTTTCTGGTGGGGAGTCTGCCACTGTGTGTTTCCATGTTGTTATTGTTCTTTCTTTTACTGTGATTTTCCACATTATGTCCTGAAACATTCTTATCATTAACGCTCTCACCTCTCCACAGATCTGACCTGTAACTTGGCCTGGTGGCATCGCCTCTTTGTCTCCATGGAGATAGATAAGTTGAACGCAATACTATGGAAAATTCCGGGCAAAGCAATAACTTCTCCATGACAACCGGACCCTCCCTCAGAAAAGTTACATAGTGCACCTTTAACACTTGAAGGTTCCTGGCCCTGCTGTCACCCTGAGCACTGCGCCCCTCCCAGCTCAGCCGTCCCAGTGAAATAGTCTGGCCATGACAGTGTTGTCCCTAAGATGCCAAAGTAAATGGTTTTGTGGACATTGTTAGCATTTTATACTTCCACCACTTGTACATCACAAGAGCCTGAAATTGCCTGTGACCTTAACCAGCATGTCTGTAAATAGATGTCCTTGAAATGACGTTAGAATGAGTGGAAAGGAAGGCCTCTCGGCTTCATGACTGCTGGCATAGTGCTGTTTTCTCCCATTTCACAACACTTCATCAAGTGCCAAGACTGACAGAGACACACTAAAGGTCACTGAACATTGTTCATATTACTGCGCATTTTCAGTCAGTGTGTTCAGAACTACTGACCATCAGAAATCTACCACACAAAGCCCAAGTCATAATGTGCCTCATGTGCCTCTGACACAAAACAAGCCAGCGGTGGTCGAGAGACAAGCCTGAACAGGGAGAGGAGATCGTGTCAAACTGAAGTTGAATATAGTGATAAAAATCTGATCATGATCTGATCCCTGTGATGATATGCTATTTTGGTAAAATGGTCATATTGTGATTTCATAATTTTCTGTTGTATGCAGCTCTATGCTCACATGTTTCCACGCCCACTCCATCTGTTGTTCTGCCTCAGCGACACCCTGTGTGAGTGACAGGTGGATTTAACCAATTACAGTGAAATGTGAAGTTTCTGAAGAAGCAGATGACTTTATTTACCTTTTGCAATATAAAAACCCTAAATTATGGACATATTGGCACATTGCCCACCCCTGAATCACATATTCTAATATTGTTCTAATATCGTTAAACAAACTCCCACTCTTCCCCCAATCTTCTTCTGAATCCACTGTGTATCACAAAGACTCACATTGTCAGGACTTTGACATCCATAATCTCTTGTCTAAGCTCCCTGCATGCAGTGGAGTTGTATTCGAAGGAGCCTTCATAATTCTCCAGATACCTGGTGAGATACATACAATCATTGTCTGGATAGGGATAGTGCAAAACAGCAGTAGCAAAAGCATTTGTTGACCGCATTGAGAACATTGAAAGGCACATTAAAGGACAACATTAGAAAGCACTTCAAATGCTTGTGGTTTGACTTCATGAAATACTTATATCAGGCTTGCCGTCTGTGGAATGGCAAATGATAGAAGTGAGTGTTTGGTGCAAAGTAATGTGGTTTTCTAGACGTGTGCAGATTGTGGAACTTTTTAGTATAAAGAGTGGTATATATGTGCAAAAATCGGCATACTTTTCATTTCATTTTCAAATTTGACATCTTCTAAGTGTGTTTCTGTTTACACAGCACAAAACTGTGACATCTTGAGTGGGGCTCTATAGTGTTTAGTGGAAATGGCTGTTAGACATTATTCATTATTGGTGCATTCTATTTGCCTATTCAGGAATCTTATATTTTTTTGCATTTGTGTTGATCATATCTCAAAACGAGGCATTTACATTTCAATCAGACTTCTTTGGAGGAGAAAACATTTACTTTTAGAGATCAGAGATTTACAGTTCACGTGTTAAATACTGAGTAATGTTTGTCATGTTTATATAAAACAATTGATTAGTTATTAACTTAATTTATTGAATTACTCTAATTGCCCCATGGAGTCAAGTGAAATATAAACACTCCTATTAGGAACTGACTGCTAATCTGAAATGAATGATATAGGTTTGCAGTATTCTGTGGAAGTAACATGAAGAAGTGCAATGATAAAAAAGTAAATAACATGGTACTTGTGGCTGTAAAGTCCCATAACATTAAAAATATTAAAATAATAATGATAAAAACACAACAAGCAAGTACAATGTAAGGATGCATAAAAGGAACAAGATGCTGGGATGAAGCTGTACAAATGATGAAACTGGTTGTCTACATCCACCTGATGATGCAGTGTATTTCTGATGAGGATCATCTGTCTTGGACGTGTTTGTTTAGCAAAAAGGATTCAACCTTTGCAAGTATTTGCTTTAGAAAGACAGTCAAGTCATGATTGCTTGCTGAAATGTCTTCATCTCGGTGAATTATTGTGTTTAACGTACAATGCTGGTTAGAAGGACTGCTAAGGAGCCTGCTTTTTTTTACCATACAAGTGTTGACATGCTCAGTGTTGACAGCATTCGGTGATTTGTTGGGGCAACCCTGTCTTCCCAGTTTGAAAATTGCAGTGAATCAAAAGTCTTTCCGGGTCGCAGAGAGAGACAATGCAGATGTGAGAAGGGTAGGTAGGGATAAGCAGAGAGACGTGTCCACACTATGTACATGGCACACACACAGGCTGTGCGGAACATATGGAACACAGGCTGAGAACAACAAGGCATTTGGAGATGGTGCTGGATGGGACACAGGGGAGAAGCCAGTACAAAAGCAGCTTCTGAAAGAGGAAATGGGATTTAGGGTATCTGAGGTCAAGGTGGACGGGATCAGACAACATGCAAGAGCAAATCTGAAGTACAACCACCACTGAAAAAATATGAGAGTTTATACCTTTCAGACTAATGAAAAAGAAAGAGGCATTCTCGTTTTTTGTGAAAGTACTAAAAAAATGCCTTCAG
>KN474050.1:38199-71286 GCA_000787095.1 Periophthalmodon schlosseri | reverse complement strand
AAGAGCGTTTTTTTTTCTTCTTAATATCAGCTAGGCAGGGTGTGACTATTACGGAGATCTGAGAATCTGGCTGAAAATTCTGACGGAAACATCTGTCAACATGCAGACAGGTAATATTAGAGTTAAAATTATTGTGATGGAGTCCTGTGACAAACACCACTCATGTTAACCTAAAAAAGAAACAATAGTGAAAGATGCTAAGTGCTTCTTTATATCATTTCAAAAGCCATTACCAGTCGCCCAGTCCACACACAACATGCAGGACTGGAAAGTTTTGCCACTAACTCTTTATCTCCCTTTTCTCAGAGGTGTTGTGCAGTCAATCACACTGGAAAGATACCTTTTCCTTCCATTTCTGGCCGGCTTCAGAGATCCATCGTCCGAGAAATTAACTGGACCCGTCCAATTTCCTGCCTCGTCCCCTTTGAGTCGGCTAAACTGTTGCGCACTAGTAAGAAAATCAGTCAGTTTATTTGGGATTTATTGTTCTTTGTGTGCATTTGTCAAACAGCAGCTCACTCACACATGCATGCTTTATACATCAGGGGACCGGCATTTTGGCTCAAGAAACACTCACATATAACAAGAAATATAGTCTAAATTAATTATCAGTTTGTTGCTATGGTTCAATTGGTGCAGTAGTATCTGTTCATTATTATGGTTTACGCTAGACTGGACTAGTGCCACCATCCCAAGTGAGATCCAGATATTTCGGCCTACACTCTGTTATATTGGCGGAGGAGTGTTAAACGTCAATGAGATTTCAATGTAATGAATGTACTGGAGTTGATTAGATGCCCATTTAGAGGGACTATATCAGGTTTTAGGGCCTAATACATTCTTTGCTGTCAACATCTTTACTGGGGGCATGGAGGGAAATAAGTTAATTTTTTGAATGAATTTAATGATTTTTTTTTTTAAAGATTGTGTTTTGCTACAACAGCTAATTGTATTTTCAGTTTGAATAGAGGAATAATTCAAATCACGGTTATTATTTATTTGTTTGGGTGGATTCACACTTGCACACACACCATATCAAAACTGGCACTAAACCTGGATTAAACATGGACTAGATCAGGACCTAACCAGGACTAAAGCAGAACAGGGGCAAAACTAGTAACTCTTAGGTATAAAATGATTCTGTGGGCGTGAATCTAAATCAGCACCAGCTCACAGCAGTGAGCAGAGGGTGGAACTCATTAGATAACTTGGGAGGCACAAATGCACTTATTACTATAAAAGGTGTTTCTCTGCCAAAGTGGGTCACTCACTCAGGTAGTTCTACATTTTTCCATTTGGAAAACATTGTGTAAGAAACTGCAGACTTATACGGTTTATTGAAATTACATGAAATATTTATATAATGCAGCACAGTACAGTAGTTCATAGCGCATTTGTGTTGCATGGCTGAATTCAGTATCACATAGCAGCATATTCATACACACTAGTGGGGAGTATCTCACTCCCATCATCTTTTTCTCTCAGTTGTGCTGTGTGTGCCCACAGACTGTAGCAAAATGGCTGCCATAGAACTGCTGATCTGTCTCGTATGGCTTGTTCCCCTTTTGGTCCTAGGATGAGCGCTTGGAGGAGAAGCGCTAGTGGAGGTGTCTGAATTCATGCATCTCCTCTCTGGATGCCATGAATGTATTGTCAATATTCACCCCAGCGAAATGTCAAAGGTGAGGGGGTTATGAGGAATTCAACATTGCAGCACATGTATGTCAAGGAACCATATATGTGCTGTTTGTAAATAATCTGGTTGTGGGGAAACATCCTTCACAAGTCACTGGTTTGTTGTTCAGTAAAAAAAAACAAAAACATAAGTCCAGCTTCTCAACATCTGCTCGTCTCACACTGAAATTTGTCTCCAAGTGTAAAGGGAGGGGTCTGCAAATAAAAGTAGCCTAATATATCAGCCATTTGTACAGTACTACTTGAGCTTGAGTATTTCTCAGGCGTGTTATAAAACATGCCTCTGCCTTGTCTTAACCGAGTGTAGCCTGGTTAAAAATGAGTCGTTTGAGGTTGGTGAAGAAATACACATCATCTGACACATGATGAGCTAGATTTTGCCTATTTGTGGTGATTGGATGCCTTGTAAGATGTAGGCTAGGACCAGTCGAGAAAGCTGAAACATAAAATCAAATAAAGATCATTGGGGAAACAAAGAGAAATAATAACCATACACAGCAGATGCACTGTGTATGGTGTGAATGTGATGCTTCATCTTTATAAAAATATCAGAAAATAAATCCAATGAAAACGGTTTCTATGTTACTGGAAAAATGGATGGTTATTGCCGTTCTTTTCAGCCACCGAAGCTTAGCCTATGTTCGCCATACATTGGTGCCAGTCTGCTCCTATTTAAGCTACATGAATCACTGGTTAGAGAGATTTGTGTCGGTGCTTAGTAGGCTTTAAATTTTACCATTTGGCCTACACTCTGACTCCATCAAAACTAGAGATTAAGATTCCACACTTACCTTTTAATGTAGTTTTTTCCATAAAGTATCTGCTGCAACAGTGTGACGAGCCCAAATGCGCAAATAAATATAAAACAAAGAGACCTATTGCCGAGTATGTCTTTACCCGACGATGGGTCGGCGTATCCCATTCTGCGGCGCAGCATCCACGGCTGTCGATGACACCCTGCGAGGTGTCTCTCCGCTGCATTCAGGACCAGAAGCGCAAGTTTCCTCTAACCACTTGACACGGCATTGTTCATCTACAAGCGTTCACTGTCCTTTGACCACGGCATCTTTGTGGTCAGAATAAACCCTAAAAACGAGTGGGCTACAACAAAAACAATGGCATCCACACTACTCGAACGAATGATTTCAAAAATCAAAAAAAAGACGCGCACTAGACGCGGCAGGCTTTGTACATCAACAATAAGCGTAGATTCCGACGAAATAGTGTATCTTAAAAATAGAATACTGTTGGTTCACCGGTTCGCCCGTGCAAATAAACACGGATCATGGTCATCATCTCAAATCTGCGCCTGTATCACAGCAAGAGGGAGAGGACGCGTCTTTTCTCAGTCTGGCGCCAGGGGCGCGCTGTGCACCATAGATGCTCCTTACTCAGCCAAATACAAGGTCAGGGTGTCCGAAATGAAACAGAGGGTTTATATCAAACTAGGCTGCACGGGCCACCGTTTATAAACGCCTTGGCTATTCAGCCTACGTAGACTTCTACGTAGACTTTCCCTTATGCGCACAAGGCCCCCTGAAGAAGGAAGACGTTTGTGAAGGCCCCTCAAACGTGTGTCTTGTTTTTTAATTATATTTTTCGTTTCTTTTGGGAATGTTTGGAAAGATTCACTCAGTGGCAGAACGTTTGGTTGGTTTGTCTCTGCTTAGGGGTATTTTGGTTGAAGCCATACGGTCTATTGGAATCTTGGTAACTTGGGACCATTGCCTCGTTTCCACTGGTTCACTTTAGAGCGGATCGGTACGGGTGTCTCCACCGCCCCGTTTGAGGGGTCCGAGGCGGACCCTGGAGGGTACTAGGTCCCAGCGGGGTCTGGGGCCGGTATGGCACGGCTCCAGGCGTGGTTAACGACCAAACAAGATGATTGGACAAGAGAGAGCGCAGAGTCAGGCGAAAACAAGATGGCAAAAAGCAGTTATAAATATAAAATAATAATTTCTCGTCAAACGCTGACTTGATCTTGTCATAAGCCGCTGTATTTCCAGTTATGGCAACTTAATTGTTGAGCCGACATGCTTGCAAAACAAAGCTAACGCTTCAGCGTTTACGTTCGTAACGCAGCGAAACCAGAGCCGCGCGTCAAAGCGAGGACGGCCACACCGGCAGCTCCAGGAGGACGGATGCGCGCGGCACTGACTCTGTGTTTGTCAATGGGAAAACCGACCACACTTAACTGTGCGTGTTTTGCCAATTAGTAACAGGACTACAGTAAAAATATCTATCTGGATAGGCTTGTATTTACCGTCTGCACAGGCTGGCAAACGCGAGGATTTCAAAAATAAATTTCAAAACACAAATCTTTTTGAACCTGAGTTCCTTCAAATGATACATAACTGACCCAGCACGTTGTGCTGATGGTAAATGCACAAATGCAACAACAAATGCAACAGCGAATTGTAAGGGTTCTATGTATTTTGATGGGGACACGCGCCCTGCGCGCGCGTGGAGCGCTTCTGCGCGAGTGCGCGACCATTTTACTAGACTTAGTTTTTTTATTGGAACAATAGGTTTATAAACAAAAACTAAGCATCTCTTTAACATATACCTATTTTTAATGGAATTTGAATTATATTTTATAATCCAAAATATTATTTCCTAAATATGTGAGCCAATAAGCCAAATATATTTTTATTATTATACTATGCAAATTTGTCACAAGGAGACAATGAAGTATATCGTATCACTATTTTAATGGGTCTAAGTTATTCATAAAAATGCTTAAGGCCTGGGACAGGGGTAACTATTCCGTGTTACACGCACGGATGTTATTTCATGTGGCACAAACTCTCTTCCGGTCTCTTTCCCCCTAGCCACCGGACGAAATGGTATGTTTGCTGAATGATCTGCCAAAATCTTATAACATCAGCCTAATCCATTCTTCCCCCCACATAACGTGCTTCATAATGTGATGCGGATATTTGTTGCCATCCATTGATTAATATATTTTTCTGAAAATGCTTGGATTTATGTTCATACTTCAGCTTTTCATACAGTTAGCCTGTGTTGCTGTCATGCTGTAGGCTTCCGTGAGCCACGATTCTGTTACTGAATGTGGTGATTGTTGAGCAAAATGTCACATTAACAGACTTGTAGCGTGCAATTAAATTCTCTTTAAAGTAGATTTTATTTTAGCCCTGGTAATTCATAAATGACTAGCTGTTGGATGTTAGCTGTTAGCATAGCCGGTCTTCTAGTGCCTCCAGTTTGTACCATTTGAAGTCTTGTCGATGATTTTAATTTAAAATGTCTGAACTTATGACTTTATTCTGATTCCGCTTTTTCGCTGAGACAAGACTTATAACACATTTAGTTGCCGTATTTTCTGTTGTCTGTTAAATGTTTCACTGACATGATTCTTTGTACATAGACTAAGGGAACATCATCATTTGGAAAGCGCCGAAACAAGACGCACACTTTGTGCCGTCGGTGCGGGGCCAAAGCCTACCACCTGCAGAAGTCTTCATGCGGCAAGTGTGGCTACCCTGAGAAGCGCAAGAGAAAATGTAAGTGAACATAATGAGCCTAATTTTATACATGCAAGGATTCCATGTGTTCTGAAACCGTGCTTTGTTTTTATGGGGTAGATAACTGGAGTGCCAAGGCTAAGAGGAGGAACACCACTGGCACTGGGCGTCTGAGACACATGAAGGTTGTCTACCGGCGATTCAGGTATAACCTACATGTAAAATCTGTGCTTCTGTACAGCTTAAATACTACATTTCAAGATGCCGTAATGAAGGAAGCTATACTCAAAGTACCACAATAGTTTCAGTAATTAACAGACATCAGATTAGTTTTTTAAATCTTAATCTAAATATACTTTGGACAAGTGCCAAATCTTAAGACTCAGCGCAACTATTGTGGGTTCAATGGACTGTTAAACTTGCAATGCATTTCAGTGCCTACTTGAGTTATTTAATTTTTCACGCAATATTTTGTGGTAAATACATTTTTTCATGTAAATGTTTTCACTGAAATCAATTGTACTGCTGATTTTAAAGACCTGATGGCTGTTTATTAAAACTTGCCATTTGAACCTTGCTTAAATCAGGGGGTACAGTGTTGTTTATATTCTCTGGTCTCATTAACAAGGCCCACTGAATCTCGCTCAGTGACCATCGAAGGCCAGCACCTGATATTGACCAATTTTGTTTTGTTTAGAATTAAGGTTTAATTGGATTTTTAATGTTTGTACTACAGGCACTGTCCATTCTGGATAAGATGTACTACATACTGTTTATCAACCCTGCATTTTCTGAATGAAGCCATGCTCAAAGGTTATCCTTAAAAAAAAGAAAAAAAAAGCCAGTCGTCACTTGTTGGGCCCTGGTTGTGCAGTGGAGTCACTTATGTTCACCTTGCAGCAGGATTCTTGTCTGATTGGCCAAAGACTGTTTATCTGTAGATCATTTACAATTGGGCACAAGTAAAGATTCTGAATAAGATTAAGCCTGTTGGTCTTACAAACTGTTGTTCCCTCATTCTCTCTACCTCGACTTGTTTGCATAGCCTAACGATTCTAGGGTTTGTACTTCTGTAATCTATGGTAAAATCTAGATGATCAAAATTGATATTTTGAATCTGAAAAATTTGAGAATTTGTCTTGGACATTGTTGTCTTGGCTTTCACTACTAATGCAGTGCCACTATATTGGAAGTACAATGCATTGGCCTTGTCAATGATGATTTTAATACACAAATGTCTGAACTTATGACTTAATTGTGATTCAACCTTTTATCTGAGACAAGACCTGTGACAACTGGTAACATTCGTTCCTATATGTTTGGATAAGAGTAGCTGGGTGACAGCAGTTAAGACTGTCAAAAACTTAGTTAAAACCTACTTTGGATGTGAAATCTGTATATCAAGTGGAGAAACTTGTAAATGTACTTATGACATGTCTTTGATGCATAGACCCAATTGTAAGAGTTTCCTTTTTGTGCATTTATAGTGTGGACTAAGGTTAAAAAATTGGATCTTTCAAAGTTAAATGGAGGAAGCAGGTTTGCTTTAAATCATAACCAAAATCTTTTTGTTTGCAGGAATGGATTCAGAGAAGGCACCACTCCTAAACCCAGACGTGCTGCTGTGGCTGCCTCCAGTTCATCTTAAATTTTGTTTAAATAAAAACTGGTCATAAACGACACCTGACTTGAGTGTTCATGTTTTCTAAGCTTAACTGTTCATGGTATGACATGTTTATTACCAAATTTATGTTTTGTTTAGACAGTCTGATAAATATTTGGCTTAACGTTTTTGCTCTCTGCCGCACCCCTGTTTCTGTAATAACCATTACAGACAGTCTCATAGGACTTCTACATACCACGCTCTGCTGTTGGCAGGTAAGTGCTTCACTTGTGAAATGTACTGCACAAAATGGAAGAGTCATAATACTTAAATTTTAAATGGCCAATTTGCAGTGTTGCTTGTGGGTGTAGAGTAGGTGTCAAGTGGCAGTCAAACAAGACCATAACCCAAATTTGATATGCCAGTAAAAATCCTTCTGTGGTAACGTTGAGGGAGAAAGTGGACTGTCCAGGTGCCTGATGCAGAGAACATTTCATAGACTCTTTTTGCTACAGGGAAACTTAAGTGAAATGTTGGCATTGGGAATGACCTGCTTGTTTCTCATTTAGACTCAGTGATGAGGTAAAGTGAGAGTCTTGGTAAATTGTACAGATTGGGTGGTAATTTCAATGTTGTTCAATGTACCATAATTTGATGCAGGCATGAGGTGACCCTGGTATGTTGCTTTAGCTCTTAATCAGTACCATACCTTGTGTAGGCTTGCATCCATACAACAGGCTGCTGCTTCTCAACTATAAAACATGGTTGAACTTGAACTATTCAAACCTGCCAATTCTCACCAGCCCTTGGTGGGTAAATTGTTAACTTTGTAAAGGGACATGGGCTTGTCTATAATTTCAGGATTATATGTGATACGTGGTCCGTTGTAAAACCTGGTTGACCAATGAAATTACAGGATTTTGTTCGAAAGATGACGCCGAACCAAGCAACAGGATGTTTATGAGACTTCACCACCAGGGGGAGAGGGCAGACCTGCATTAACTGTATCAGGACCAACTTGTCCCATTTCTCCTGAAAATGTAATAGGACAGCAAATCCTGGCATTGTTGCAATGTACCGCGGTGAACAACGCACCCCTTCGGCTGCTGAAATGAGATGTAAGTACTGAATTCTGTGTACGTGTGTGCACTTATGTCATTTTAAAGTTACCAATGTGTCTCTCTGGTTGTAGATCTTGCCTTAGGACTCGTTTGTGTCCTTTTCTTGCTGTTGTGGGTGCCCGCATGTGGAGAAAATGTTGGTTCAGGTACATGATTGGCCAGTGTGTTCAAAGGCTTGTAATTTTTTTTTTTTTTTTTTTAGATGACAAACTCAAACTAATTCCATGGGTATGTGATAACAGACGCATGAGTTGTTTATTTTGACCACACTTTTTTTGTTAAGTGATATTTTATTGTCGACACTAAAGTCAAACATTCTTGAAGACTTCGATAACCACAACGTGTCCCTACAGGTTTTCCCGGAGCTTTACCTCATAAATGTGCTTTGTTGAAAGAAAAAAAGATAATTTAGAGGAAGTTGTGAAGGCGGTTTCCATGATTTCATGCGTGTGAGCGCATCAGTCTGTTGTTCGGTTGCGTACAGCGTGTCCAGCGTGCCCAGATTAGTTGTTTTTCTCTTTGCTTTTTTTGTCTAGTGATTTCAGTAAGCCTTTTCTACATTTTAAGTGTAATTGTAAACACAACCAGAATAAAACAAAAAACAAACTTTTACTTAAGTTTTTTTTTTGTCTAAATGTTCCTCTTGGATGTTCTGTCAGTGATTTTTTTTCTTTTTCCACAGTGAACCCTTGCTGCTATCTTCCTTGCCAGAACCAGGGTGTGTGTGTGAGGTATGCTGAGGATAGGTATGAATGTGACTGCGTTCGCACTGGCTTTCATGGAGAAAACTGCACAGTTCGTGAGTCTGCCTTCTGTTATTTATGATTGTCTGAGTGAGAACATTCCAATTATTTCCTGGAAAAAAAAAAACCTGAAATTATTTTGCTGTAAAAACATCCCTTTCATCTCATAATAGTCTTACAGAGCTCATGGCTCTAGCCTCAAAATGTTAGGTTTTCTAAATATTTAAATTAAGCAGGACTTTAACAGACTGCTTTAGCCAGCTGGATCAGTAACACATTCCAACTGGTTTTCCCTTCAGCAGAATAACCTCACCCGGCCTTTTTGGAGGATTCTCACACACTGGAGCTAATCGACTGTTGCTAGAGTGGAGCAGTTACATCATATTTGGCATAAGTGAATGACAATGGTTGAATTTTAATGGGTGGAATTTTTAGCAGAGACAAAGAAGCCAAGAACTTGAACTGACCAGACCCGTTTGAACGTGTATCTTCTTACTGTGAGATGCTTCCGATTAGATTGTTTAAACATTGTTTTGTTTTTACTTCCCACAACAGCTGAGTTTTGGACCAGATTGCGGCTGTTCCTCCGGCCTAGCCCCGGAGTGGTGCATTTTATCCTTACGCACTTCAGCTGGATCTGGGACATTGTCAATAGTACTTTCATGAGGGAGTTTCTAATGCGTCTCGTCTTAACAGGTTCAGAAACAGCACTTCAATGAGATATTTTCAATGTTTGACACAATCGCTCATTTTTACTTTGTCTAACCAGTCAGATCCAACTTTATACCCAGCCCACCAACATACAACTCCAAATACAGCTACCTTTCCTGGGAGTCCTATTACAACGTTAGCTACTACACTCGTCTTTTGCCTCCTGTTCCAGAGGATTGCCCTACTCCTCTTGGGGTCAGAGGTGAGCTTGTGAATACAATGCATGCGTTTAACACTGAAGGAACTGTATGCAGCCTGCACTCTTATTGTGTTTAAAAAAGATACTACAATCACAACTGAGCCTAGGTCAACAGTGCCTTAACCAGCATATAAAGAATATAAGTTTTTCTCATTCTCAGTATGTGAACAGGCCATGCCTCATGTGAAAACTCAACTTCCAGCTCGAAGGGTGCTGGGATTTAGGTAGTGAGGATTCAGATCAGATGGAGTCCTATCAGATTTAAACCAGTTTTCAGCATTGAAACCGGTAACTCAAATGAGTCTCGTGAGGCTCGTTCTGCTTTCTGACTGGATAATAGTTTTGAGAATCAAAACACAAACTTTCAACATAAAGCTCATCATGTGTAGTTTTTTGTAACTAAGAATAAATCAGCATTGTTATCATTAAGAGCTATATTTGATTTAAACATGCTGCCTCAAATCTGGGGAAGCAATTACATCATAGTTATGAAATTTAAAATTCTAAATCTTCCATACAGTTCCTTTAACACTTTACTACTGATTTTTCCATTTTTTTTTAGCCCTACATATCTGTGTAATTTCCAACACAAACCTCAATATCTCTGCTGCCCCCAACTCCCCTGTACACAAACCACTTGTATGTTAAGAGAAATAAAGACACTGCTCTATTTTAATTCATAGATTAATTTATATTATAACTAATCCCATGAATATGGTCTAATTTGAGTCAATTACGTAACAATCTTTTTACTTGAACTTGTTTAATTCCTAGTCTGATTTATTGAAGTTTTAACTCCAAAAAGATGCTAAATTTGAATTGTATATTTTTTTCCAGTAAAATGTTTATTCCCATCTAATTTCTTTTGTAATCTCAACAAAATGTATCAGGACTTTTACACCTGGCTCTAACCCTTATTCAGAATTATGTACTGGAAATTGCTTTCCTGGCAAATCCAGAATCTTATCTCTGTATTTGTTTATACAGATTCATATCAGCCTGCTCCCCACGTCCTCCGCTGCCTCTCAAATGTGATTGTGCAATCGGATACATTTTTTTTCAATGACACGTGTGAAACAAAGGAGCTCATGATTTACAAATATTATATTATTAATGTTTATAAATTTATCTCACGTCAGATTAAGAGTTTATGCTTCTCTCATTGATTCTGCAGAAATCTTCAGTGTTTTTCAGCCCCCTGTGATATTTTTTTCCTTTATTTTTTCCCGATACGGCGGACCATGTGTATCCACCTGTCAATCTCGATTTGAAAATGGGGAGATTCTCCGGTGATCAGACTCACATCCTCATAAAGTATTGAAGTGTATATTCTGGATCCCAGGCAAGGAAATTGCAGTCTTGGGCATTTTATATTTAAAATGCCTTATCTCCATGTGAATACATGAAATAATGAAACATTGCAACATATTTTTATACATGTCAGTAGTCCACAGAAAATGTTTAAATTTTATACATTTGTTCCCCATTTGCCTGCAGTGTCTTGCCTAATATGTAATCTTTTGTAACATTGGCACTCTACAAAATTACTTTCCCACTCATTTATAACATTTGTAGACTATAGTTAATTCTATGTTAATTTTATGCGTCCGTTTAGGTGGAGCTGGGCTGCCTGACCCTGAGCTGTTGGTTGAGAGATTATTTAAGAGGAAGACTTTCAGAAAAGACCCACAAGGATGTAACATGATGTTTGCGTTTTTTGCTCAACACTTTACGCACCAGTTCTTCAAGACGTTTAATCGCATGGGTCCAGGCTTTACAAAGGCTTTAGGGCACGGCGTGAGTGAGGATTCATCATTGTATTATATATCAGTTTATCAGTTTAATTTCTTTAAGCTTTAAATATTCCTTCAGGTAGATGCTGGGCACATTTATGGTGACACTTTGGAACGTCAGTTGCAGCTGAGGCTTCTCAAGGATGGTAAACTCAAATATCAGGTACAGAGAGCCTTTTTTATTGTACTATGTTATGGATTATTACTCTTCAGCAAATATGCAGCTGCAATTTTATGGTTGGACATGGTAGAATAAAAAAAATGATTGATTTCCCAATGTGATTTCCTTAGCTTATAAATGGAGAAATGTACCCCCCTACTGTTGTGGAAGCTCCTATAAAGATGAACTACCCTCCAAACACTCCTCTGGACCAGCAGCTGGCCTTTGGACATGAATTCTTTGGACTACTTCCTGGTTTGGGGATGTATGGCACAATCTGGCTGAGGGAACACAACAGAGTCTGTGACATTTTGAAGACTCTGCATCCACACTGGGATGATGAGCAGCTTTTTCAGACTGCACGATTCATTATTATTGGTGAGCTGGATGAAATATGTTTTAATGTTTTTGTAGTGGCATATCCTAACCCCTGTCTGTTTAAGGTGAGACTATTCGAATAGTCATAGAAGAATACGTACAGCAGCTCAGCGGATACCATATGAAGCTGAAGTTTGATCCGACCATGCTGCACAACACTGATTTCCAATATGGCAACCGTATTGCTCTGGAGTTTGACCACTTGTACCACTGGCACCCTTTGATGCCTGATGCGCTCAATATTGATGGAGATACATTTCCCTATGAACAGTTTGTCTTTAATACCAGCATACTCTCTCACTATGGCATAGAGAAGTTAGTGGAGTCTTTTTCTCTACAATCCGCTGGTCAGGTAAAGTCAGTTGTGATGGTTTTCTTGTCTCAATATGCAAAATATTTCAATGTTTTTGTTTGTAGATTGGTGGTGGTTATAACTTGCATGCTGTAGTGGTCCATGTTGCTGTGCAGACCATTGAGGCTTCCCGACTTCTGCGTGTACAGCCCTTCAATGAGTATAGGAAAAGATTTAACCTGAAGCCATATACATCCTTTAGAGAGTTTAATGGTGCGCAGAAACACCCAAGAGTAACTCGCACACTAATGATCACCCAGTTTACTTATATTTTTTTACTTGCAGATGATGAGGAAATTGCCCGTCAACTTGAAGAATTTTATCATGGTGACATAAATGCTCTTGAATTTTATCCTGGTCTCTTGTTGGAGAAAACGCGTCCAGGAGCAATATTTGGAGAGAGCATGGTGGAGATGGGGGCTCCCTTTTCCCTGAAAGGACTATTGGGGAACCCCATATGTTCTCCCATGTACTGGAAACCAAGCACATTTGGAGGCAAAGTTGGATTTGACATAGTGAATTCTGCAACACTGAAAAAGTTAGTCTGTTTAAACACTAAAACATGTCCCTATGTGGCATTCAGAGTGCCGACCCAAGCCGAATTAGAAAAAGAAAACAGACAGAGAAAAGATGAGCTATGATGCAGGATTTTGCAAAGGTTTATCAGGTCCTGCATTGAAACATATTGGACACTTGCAGACTGTTGACACACTGGTTTACATGTACACTGGCACTTTGTTGCCACAATGGCTTGGAATACAGATGTTTGTCCAGATTTAATCCAATTAGAGGTGGGCGATATAGACAAAAATGAATATAGATAATTAGATTATATTGTGGCAATCCTACAGAAATGTGCCAAAATGTGTTTTTTGTATTTGTGGAAGTTAAGACTGTCAAAGGACTGGACCGCAAACATTTTTGCAAATTTTAAAGCTACTATCCTGATTTTTTTTCACCAGTAGATGGCAGATATGAAACCTGTTCCCTTTCTTTTTCTCAATATATATTTTGCGTACAAAAATAGGTAAGTAGTTACTGTGGGTTAAAACTGTTTTTTTCAAATGGGCTAGTAAACTTTTATCTTAATTTGTTTTTACATTGAGGGCTTGACTGTATGAAATATAAATGATTATTCATAACTTTGATTTGTTCCATTGCTTAGACCAGTGGTTCTAAAATTGGGGGTTGGGACCACCATTGGAGGTCTCAAAATAATTTCAGGGAGTCCCTGATGAAATGGGGATATTTTTTTATTTTTTTAGCAATCATCTTAAACAAGGTTTGACACCCTTCAAATGCAGTGGTGAAAGCCATTCATCCTGAAAATGGAACCATAAATTGGATATTAGGGTACTTTATAATTTTGTGGGTAGTGTATTTTTTGTGGTCACAATTGCCAGTGATTTTTGTTATGGTTGTCGCAACCAACAAAGTTTGAGAACCACTGACCTCAATGAATAAAGTTAAATGTAAAAAAAAAAAAAAAAAGTCAAACTAGTGGCATTATGATGAGACCTCTGCCTCACTCTGTATGATGTTAAGACCTGAAACATGATTTGATAAACCTCACCTGCTTGTCTCCATGATGATCCTGATTCCTGAGATGTTATTTCTTTGCCTAGAATGTTACATGGTAAGGCCGTTTATCTACATTGCATTTCTTCAGTCGTTTTTGTTGCTCACAAATACCTTTCTTACTGTGAGAAAGGTCTCCTCTCCACATTTCTGTGTAACTTCACCTGGTGATGTCTGGTATGTCATATTTTACACTGTGCAACTGTATATATTATACTTACACACAGAGTGAAAGTGTTTTCATAATAAAAATGCCAAATGTGTTTTCTGTTATCTCTGTGTTATCTATAGGTATTATCCATAGACTGTATAAAGAAGAATTATATTTACAGTCTATGGTATTATTATGATAGTAAAAGTAGTGATATTGAAGGTTTCACCAGGTCAGTAGGGGGCGATACCGCTGATATTGGTTTGCAAACTGTCAACAAAACACAGAAGAAGTCAGCGGATTAGTCACGTGAGAAAGGCTCCTGTCCGCAGCCTGATCGCGAGCCCCGAGAGGAGACGGGAGAGACACTTTTGGGTATTTAAGGCAAACTATTTGGGTAAGTAATTAGCAAACATAATGATGCCGTTTAATTAGAACCGTGGAGTAGTTTTATTGTTACGCGTCAATGAATGAAGTGGAAGCTAACGGGGCAAGCTAATATAAGCCGTTTATAGCTTAGCGTTAGCTCACAAACTGGCTACGTTTGATTGTCCTGTTTGCTCCGTTAAATGTTGATTGTAGCTCATTTGATTGTAGTTCGAATGTGGATAATTTTAGTGTGATTTGTTTTGTTGTATAGTTAGACTTGATAAAACAGTCACTCCGGCACAACACGGCGTAATGGGCTCACATCCCGTTAAGCGATGGTCGAGTGCATCATAATGCGCTTTGATTCCGAGTTTTTGTTCACATTGACCCACTTTTCCTAAACAAAGCAACGTGCCCCCTATATGCCCATCTCCGGCAATGCTGTTAGATCTCATCCTAGACATCGATTGCATTTACTCATAACATTATTTCATACTTTTTAATATACACCTCAGGGTAAACTTATGACAGGAATTGTTTTCACTGTTTTTGATATGTTAATTTTGTTTCATGAATACAGCTTGTGTCTGTCTGTGTAATCCTTCAGTCGTCCAGGTCTGATCCATACTAAAAGCCAAAGCTAAATCTGTCAACTGGACAAAAAGTTGTAGGAGTGAAGAGGTTTCGCTGCTCATCCAAGCCGCTTCTTCAGTTCTGGTCCTAGCCTAGATACAGAAACTGTAAACAAAAGCTGTTTCTAGTTTCAGTGTAGTTAGCTTTTCCCTTCAGATACATATAAAGCAGTGTCCAGCAGTCCATCCGGCTTGGATGAGCAGGAAAACGTCTTCACTCCAACTTTTTATCCAGCAGACAGTTGACAGATTTAACTTTGTCTTTTACTGCTTGTGTCTGATTAGTGAGCTGCTGTCATGACGACCCTGGATGACAAGATTTTGGGAGAGAAGCTGCAGTACTATTACAGCAGCAGTGAAGATGAGGGAAGTGACAACGAGGAAGAAGATGGGGACGGAAAGACTATTCGTGATGCTAATGTGGCTGAACCTGAGATAGACTACAGTGCGGATGGAACATCTGTAAACACAGGTCACATGATTAGCACTTTGCTTATATGTCACAAATTTATGGTTCTATGGGCTTTTCAATCAACTTTTTTTTTTTTCTTCTCAGGACCAAAGGGTGTGATCAATGACTGGAGGAAGTACAAGCAGCTTGAGGTGGAGCAGAAACAAGAACAGAAAAAAGAAATGGAGAGATTGATCAAAAAACTGTCTATGACTTGCCGCTCAGACCTAGATCAAGAAAAAGACAAAGAGAAACAAAAGGAAATACAAGACAAGATCAAAGGCAAGGTATGAGGAAATGCATTGTTTTCCACTGAATAATATACATAATTTATAACTTGTCCAAAAACTTAAATGAATGTGACTCACTTTTCAGATGACTATGCAAGAGTATAACATGCTTCAGGAAGAGCAGGATGATGAAGACTTCCTTCAGCGATACCGCATGCAGCGGATTGAAGAGATGCGTCGACAGTTTTGTCGAGGGAAGCGCTTTGCACAAGTCTATGAGCTCAGTAATGGAGAGGAGTTCCTGGAGGCTTTGGACAAAGAGGACAAAAGCACTCTTGTTATGATCCACATTTATGAAGCAGATGTCCCAGGGTGCGAGGCCATGAGTGGCAGCCTCATCTGTCTGGCTCAGGAATACCCACTGGTCAAGTTCTGCAGCGTTCGCAGCTCAGCCATCAGCACCAGTGCGATGTTCAGAGACAGCGCTCTCCCTGCTCTGCTTGTTTACAAAGCAGGGGACCTTATTGGCAACTTTGTGCGCCTCACGGACCAGCTTGGGGAAGACTTCTTTGCCGTGGACCTAGAAGCCCTATTGCAGGAGTATGGCTTACTACCAGAAAAGCCACCCACTGTCTCAACAATTCGCAATGGAGCTATTGTACAGACCGTTCAGAGTGATGATGACTCTGACCTTGATATAGACTAGATGGTTAAATGGGGAGGGACCAATACATCCTCTGTACATACACTTCGTCTGCATGGTGTGTTGATTTGTTCTGCCTGTAGTATAGATGCAATAACTGCACTTAGGGGCAGGTTTCTAAGGTAGTTGTTGTTTTTTATTTAAACAGACAATGTAAATGTATATATTTTAAATATTCACTATATGTCATTCTCTGGTAACTTTTATTTAAATACTGGACATTGTAGAAGATGATGCATACGCTTGAGGGTTATAATTTATGTTCTATGTTTAACTTCATTTGTAATGAATCAATGAATTTGTAATGTGTCGTAATTTGTAAATAAAAAAGATTCAGCTTTTGAATTCTGTGGTTTGATCTGTGAACTCTTGAAAGCTGTCACACCAACTGCTTAATTTCCAGTTCAGTAAATTCTCCACTAATTTGATTGTTCTAGAGCCAGCCAATAATGGCATTAACATTGATTGCTTTGGGCTTGGTGAAGCTGAAGTTGAGTACAATCAGTACCCATGGTATAGACACAATATTTTATATTATCGTTTACTTAACTAGAGTTGGCCAAAGCTTTATGTGAACAGTAGCATTAGAGAGGTCACTGCAAAAAGGAAGACATGACATTTAATGGGAGATGCAGCAGAGCCATGCAGGTCATGTCCACAAAAAACCTGCTCCAACAAGAGATGGGTTTCTGCGCTGATCCCTGCCAGTAACACAAAACGTAATCTTTACATACTTTTCTATTTTATTGAAGGAATCATGTCAAATGTACTCACCATGTTGAGACCATTCATCCCACAAATGCTCAATGTTTTCATTGTGATGTATTTCATTTTCATGGTGTACAGGGTCTGCATGCAACACAAATTATATTATCTGGTTATATGACAAATGGAACATCCAAATAAAAGGATACATTTAATGAATCAGTCTAGATCTAACTAAAATGTGAAGGCTACCGTTGGAGTGATGAATAAGCATCCATTTTAGTTCCTTGAAAGCTTGAGTGAGGTTCTCCAGCTGATCGTGAAGATGGATGTTCTCCTCTATCAGTTTATGAATAGTGTCCTGTAGTTCAAAGGTCCTACTTTGCTGGACTAGCACAAATGCAAAAACCAGCCTGAACAACCCCATCACAAAAAACAAATCAAATTTGATCTCTGAGAGGGTTGAGTGGAGGCTGTGACTATTTGTACTGCTTCCAAAGCTGGAAAGCTGCCAGTGGCCTCTAAAATCAATCTTTTGTTTCTGCATCAGTGGTCACAGTGACAACACAACCATAAAGACCCCCTTTAATTTCTTATGTTGTAGTAAC
Organism: Periophthalmodon schlosseri; assembly: GCA_000787095.1. Lineage (NCBI taxonomy): Eukaryota > Metazoa > Chordata > Actinopteri > Gobiiformes > Gobiidae > Periophthalmodon > Periophthalmodon schlosseri. The sequence continues at coordinate 53,619 of KN474050.1, read as the reverse complement.
CAACCTACCTTTTAATGTTTATACAGATTATGCTATAAAATATGTAGAAATACGTTCAAACATGTGGACCATGAAAAACACATTTACACAGTTTTTCAGACCCCATTCCAGGAGCAATATTGGACTTTTACTACAGAGCCCTTCCATTTCTTTGACTCATGGTCGTGAGATGGTGCACCTATGGTGGACAAATTGTGGTCTACAAATACACCTCTGCTCTAATGACATTAGTTTAGAGGGAGGGGCCTATGAAACTCATTAGGAGATTCTCATGCCTAACAAATCCACAAATGTTAAACCTTATCTCTTTTCCCTAACATTGCTCCTTCAGATTGTTTTTTCGCGTTTGTGTATTATCCATTGAAAATACGTTCAGATGCTATATTTTATTTTGTCCTTCCAATTACATAAAATTATAAATCAGAAGTCCAATACCCTACTCCCACTTGGACCACTACTTTGTACTTGTGCAGTCTTCACATCCTTGTAAAAATCATTATACAGATTGCATTCTTCATTACTAAAACATTACACATGATGGTCAAGATGTTTCAGGTCGTTTTCACACGTTAATGCGCTTTGTGGACCGACCCCAGTGCGCACTAGATTTAGTTCGTCCCGCTCCAGAGGGCGAGTGGAGCCGCAGTTTACGGTGAATCAGAACGCGACCGTTCACACTGGCTCAAGTGCTGCTCTCTGAGCGAATGTGCTGCTCTCAGAGTGAATGCTTTTTTTTTTTTTTTTTTTTTTACATCGACCCAACTAGTGGCAGTGTGAAAACTACCCAAGTTTCCACTTGATGTTTTGGTTAAGTCGATTAACCAATTTGAAACCACGACCTTCACATCTGGGTTGCCAGTAACTACGACTAAAACCAGCTCCTGCAGAAGCCTCTGCAGCTCAGTGAGTGAATTCTGATCTGAGCTTTCATGAGGCATGGCCTGTCCATATACTTGGAATGAGAAAAATGTTTGTCCTTTGTGCTCTAGTCTAGATTAAAGAACTGGCAACCAAGGTTCTGATATGTTTGTAGTTTCTTTTGTATACCAAGATCATAGGAAGCAAAATAAGGCCAATAAGCCCATCTCAGTTTTGTCATTATGCATAAATCCTAGTTTTTTTTGAAAAAGATAACATTTTGACATTTGAACAGTACCTTACTGCAGCATAATTACAAGTTAAAGCAGATCAGATCATTTTCTGGATGCACTTCATTTCTGTACAAATGCCCAGGACAAGAGTTTAGTTTATTCGCATTTTTATTTCAGATTTACTGATAGATTTATGCGGTCTTGGCAGCCCTGGTGCGCTTCTTTTTGACAACAACTGGCTTCTGGCTTTTCAGAATAGCACTGGCACATCGCAGAGCAGCCTGTAAAAGCAATCCAGATTACAATCAGTTGCAATCTCACTTGATTAACAGTACTTTCAGTTACCAGAACATACCATGCGCAGATCTTTCCTGTATTTGCTTTTGCGAATGATGTGCCTCAGGCTGTTGAGAGTTGCACGGGAGTTCTTGTTGATTGTTATCTTCTCATAGGAGCTCGCAGGTTTATGCTGACCTAAAAAGTAATGTCCCATTAAAAACACAATTCAAGTGTCAACCTAATGGTCTCTACTGTTGAAGATCAGAATCCATGCCATAACATTGTGCTGTGAAGAGGTGTACAGATTCTTTCAGCCATTATCCTCTATGTCTCTGTTACACAATCTAATTAATTTAGAGCTATGAATAGCCAGACTAAACCAACAGTACACAAAATAAAGACATCTCCGGACACACTGCAAACATACCTGCACGCTTCTTCAGCACAACAACAACACCTTTGCCATCAGGTGCAGGCTGTACACCTACAGTTTTCTTGTGCACCAACCCATTGAAGCGGAAGGAGTTCCTCGATTTCAGGTTGTTGGGCTCCTGTAAAATACATGTATATAGTAATCAACTACACTTTCGAACTTGTTGAGCGCATCCATTTACTGTGAGAATGTTGCTCTTACAGTGCTGTAGGTCTGTCCGTTCCTCTTAATGAGGAAACTGGAGCAGTTTCTAATGACCATCCACTGCAAGTGGGACGACATGCTGGATCTACAATAAAGAACAATGTTCAATTATCAACAATATCAACACAGAATATGTCCAGAATGTGAGACAGTAAATGTGTTTAGCTAACATAACCCTGATGCGGTGTTGAGTGAATGAGTTAGCTACAGTTAGCTTCAGTGCATTAGGGCTACACGGCGCGGCCTGCACAGCGAATGTCTACACTACATATTTCTACGCTATATGCAGAGCCATTCACTCTAATATGAGACTTATTAGACATACAAAGACACAGTCAATACAAAATAAGAACGTCCATTAGACCAAAATGAGAAAAAAAACTACTTTTACATTGCTCTCCAAACAAACGAGGCGAGCACGTTACCTTGAAGCGGAGGAAAGGAAAGAAGAGACCGGAAGCCGCTTTACGACATCAATGTTGAAGATTCTTCCGCACCATGGACTAAATTTGAAAACTTTATTGGGAAAAAAAGACAATAACTGAGTTCAATTCTGTGTTGCAAGAAATATTTATAGTAGTGGGTGGTGGTTTAGTACAGCTAAGATTTAAAATAGTGTATTACTTTTCGGCACTATATCGTCCAGCGGAAAAATACTAATTGCCGAACTACAGCCTACGTCATTTTTGTGCGCCTTTTATTTATATCAGTAACATCATCTTTAGAAATCTGGGTGTGCAGTGTAGACCCATGAATCTGTTAGACCAGGGAGGTTTTTTTTTCTTTTTGATACAAACAAGACAGTATGAACAAAAGTGGCCTAAATGTAAACTTAAATTGAGGCAAATAATAATAGACAATAATGCAATAATAATACAGCAAATTCAATACAGGAAAACTGAGAAACTGGTTAAAAACTGAATCTCAATTCTTCTGTGATGTTAAGTAATTTGGTAGATTTATTATTTTAAAAAATGTTATGATGTTATGGAATGATATTGACTTAAAATAGGGTTCTGGAGTTTGTGCATTTGGATTTATGAATGTGGTATTTTCCCAGCATAATACACATATTTACTAAATATTCAGTTTTATTTTGTTTGTGTTAATTGTTATGTTTGAACAGTCCAAATGAATTCTGACGGATGTTTTTTGCAAAATAAGTGTTTCAAGATTAGATGAGAGTTCCTTTGAGTATTTACAATAATAAAAGAGATGGGGGATGCAAAGGTGCCTTTTATTTCAATTTCCTTGAATTTGGGTATAAGCAAATTGATAGGGTAGATTTTGTGAAATATTGCAGTATGCAGTATTGCAGTATTTAAAGGGATTTAACCAAGTTTTACACCAATCTATATTTGTGAATAAGAGTGGGTTTTACAGTTTGGGACAGTTTTGTGTTACTAGGAGTTTGTAGACAGTTGGTAAATATTTTTGGGGCTCCTTGTTTGATGATGTCATTTATTATTTCCCATGTTCTTTTATATTAGGTTTATTATCAAATAAGAGTTTCCTATAGTATAACTTTTGCATTGTTTTAATGCAAAGTGCTATTAAAGAAGTGGAGGAATGGGCCAATAAATGGGCTGTCAAAATGTTTGTAGCAAAGACCCAAGTCATTTGCTTTTCTAAAATGCACAAAAATATAACATTAAATTTGTAAGGTCAAAGACTGGAGAAAGTCTCTGTTATAAGATTCCTGGGGGTGATATTTGATGAAAAACTTACCTGGAAGCAGCACATTGAATCAGTTCAAAACAAATGTAAAAAAGCCAGCAATTAATTGTGATGTTTAGCAAGTCAGGTTTAGGGAGTAGCCTTGGTGAGGGTTTATCAAGCTCTTATGAGATATTTTTTGGATTATGGATGTTGTGCCTATATATCTGCAGCGGAAACACCGTTAAAAAGCTGGAAAGAGAACAAAGACAAGCATTGAGAATGTGCTGTGGAGCATTAAAATCTTTGCCTTTAATAACTCTACCTGTAGAGACAGGGGAGCTCCCTCTCTGACTCAGAAGAGTTAAGACCATGCTTGCACACTGGACTAATCATCAAAGACATTATGTTTCTCACTCACAAAAGGCAGTACTTCAAGATTGCTGGGAACATCACGAATCATTTTTTTTTTTTGGTTTCAGATGGATCTGTGATATCAAAGCACAACATTTTGACCTTACTGATGTTGAATATAGCCTCACTGTTCCATGTCCTCCTGTTCCTCCATGGTTTTGCATCAGGCTATCAAGGAAAAGAACAGATCCACCCCAGAATGGTTTACTGTGTAGACATATATTGAATGGCATGAGGACAGACTTATTTTTTATACTGATGGATCCAAAGATCTGGAGAGTGGAAGGACTAGTGCTACTGTAAACATTCCACAGTATGGCATTAGCATCAAAAGAAGAGCGTTGGACACTTGTGGTACACTGTCGAAATGATTGCTATTGCAGTTTCCTTCAATTGGCTCCTGGTTAATTATAATGAAAATATGCATAAGCTATTTTTACGTTAGATAGCCAAGCTGTCAGGAAAATCATGTTTCTGAAGAGTGCAGACGCTTGCGCTTGCTGCTTCTTTCTTTACTTTGTTTTTTTAATGATTTTACCTCTTCCAGTGCTGGAAAATCTGTCTAGTTATGATTTTTTTTTTATTTTTTATGTGAACTAAGATCTTTAAACCATTTTTACATTTTTTAACATGTTATCTGACGAGCCAGTGACATGAGCTGGGGAAGAAACCAAAGGAATTCTTTCTGTGAATGCTGCCGGAACTATCAACAAGAAATGAATGAGCTACAAGCACAAATATTTGCTTTAGAATCTGAAAACAGACTTCACTGGATGCTACCAGTGACTTCCAGGAGTAAGCAGCTCACAGTTACTTTCAGAGAAGGGTGAAAAAAACTAATACTTTCAACATAAACCTGAGTGATACTGTGTCTTTTCCAAAACTTTGTAAAGACCAAAATGCCAAGACAACGCAAGTAAGTGATAAAAGACAATGCTAATATCGATATGTCACCCAAAATACAGCTTACAAACAGATTTTTAACATTGTCACGTACTGATGTTACTTTTTGTCACAAAACAAGGGCAATGAAGTTGAAGCGCGGGCAGACAGGTGATCTGTGCCAAACGTCAAGGTCAGAGTTACGCTGCTGGAGACGGTGCTATCAGAGGTGTGAGTCACAGAAGAATCATGCTGTTATCCCAGGTACACTGTTCCTGAGATTACAAAACTCATGCCAAAAGTTGGTCAACACATCAAGGAGTTAAACAGCTGATTGTGCATGTGGGTGCAGTTGACACCAGAATGGAACCGACTGAAGCTCTGAAAAGGGATTTCACTCATTTATTTGAGGAGTTTGGAGGAAGTGGAGGTTAAGACATTCATCAGTGGACCACTTCCTAACATAAACAGAAGGAAGATGAACAAATTTACACAACTGTTTCTGAGGACTGCACTACATTGAAAAATTTGATCTATTCTGGAAACGAGAGGATCTGTTCAAGGGAAATGGACCCTGAGCAGAGGTGGAGTGAGAGTGCTGACGGATAACCTCCTTGACGCTCTGAGGCACCGGCCTGGACAGGGTCTGGGCCAGTGAGAGAAAAGAGGAGAGAAGCATCCCTGCTGTGCCAGCCAGAGACCGAGCCAGTGTGTTAGCATCAGGGGTCAATCCTGGGACCCCTTTTGTTCAGTCTCTACATGCTGCCTTTTGGCCAGCTAATACACAGCAGTTGTGTCCTACCACAACTATGCAGATGACACCCAGATCTATGTCTCATTGGCAGCAGGTGAATATGGACCAGTGGATTCACTCTGCCACTGCATCCAACAGATCAGTGTGTGGATGCAAAACAACTTTCTCCAGCTAAACTCACACAAGACTGAAGTCATCATCTTTGGCCACAGAAGCATAGAGAAAGTGTCCGCACTCATCTCCAGTCTCTCTCTCTAAAAAACATTTTCAAATCAGGCTAGAAATAAACATAAACATAGAGAATCAGCTTTTCAGTTTTATGCAGCTAAAACCTGGAACAGTCTTCCTGAAAATGTGAGACAGGCCTCTACTAAAAAAGAACTCATATTTAAATTTTACCAGCCACATCAAATCAATAACATCTGCAGCTTTTTACCATCTAAAAACATTGTAAAAATAAATACTATACTGTCTAAACCAGACTTGGAGAGACTTTGTCTCCGTGTCCGTGTCTTTGTCTCCAGTAGGTTAGGCTACTGTAACGGCCTGCTCACTCTCCAAACGAGCGTTAAGACAGCTGCAGTACATCCAGAACACTGCTGCTTGGTCTTGACTAGACATCCAGAACACTGCTGCTTGGGTCTTGACTAGAACCAGGAAACATGAGCACATAAGTCCTGTGCTCAGGTCTCTACACTGGCTCCTGTGGCTCAGAGAATAGAATAGAGAATTTAAAGCAGCTCTGCTTGTTACAAGTCTCTCCATAACCTAGCACTAAAAGTACATCTCCCACATGTTGGTACCATATAAACCATCTCACACTCTGAGAACTTCAGGGACCGGCCTCCTGCTGGTGCCCAGAGTCAGGACTAAACATGGAGAATCAGCGTTCAGGTTTATGCACTCTGAGAACTTCAGGGACCGGCCTCCTGCTGGTGCCCAGAGTCAGGACTAAACATGGAGAATCAGCGTTTCAGGTTTATGCAGCTAAAACCTGGAACAGTCTTCCTGAAGATGTGAGACAGACTTTGACAATGTTTAAATCCAGGCTCAAAATGATTCTGTTTAGCTGTGCATATGACTGAAAGGTTTTTATTCTGCACTCTTCTCTTTTAATGTTCGTTTTATTTTTCACTTTGAATTAGCCTATTTTGAGTACAAATTGTGCTATACAAATAAACTCGCCGTGCCTTGGATGGATCTTCTGTATAAAATCTATCATCTTCTATTTCAGTTGTATAACATGAAGCTATTGGTGCTATTGGTCTGGGTCCCTGCACATGTTGGCATATAAGGCAATGAAGAAGCTGACATTATGGCAAAACAAGCATTAAGGTCAGATGTAATAAATATCCATGTTCCACCAAGTTGTGCTGAACAGAAGTAATTGTAAAAAATGTTAAAATCCTTAAACTCTAGCAAGAATGTTGGGATACAACCATAGATACAAGTGACACAGACAGACATGTATATTAAAAGCAGACATCAACATTAAAAGCAAAGGGATAACGGAGGAAACCATAGAGATGAAATCATTATCTCACGAATGAGGATTGTCCATACTGTTATGAACTACTCGCTCTGGAAGATTGGCAAACACTGTAATGGAGCTTGTGACTAATGCACTGAAATACTTAACAAAAGATACGGAAACAGCTTTTTATACTCATGAAAGATACAAAGTTAATTGGACGTATTTAATTTTTAAAGCATTCAGACCGCTCTCAGTGGTCCACATGCCCCAGTCCAGTAGGTGGCGGTAATGCTCCGTTTGATAGTTGCCAACCGCGAACTAAACGCGAAAGAAGAAGAAAAATCAGATGTTTTCTTTTTTGGGAATATTTTATTTGACGTTTGCGGCCCACATATTTAACATGTCACTGTCAACATGGTGACAGATAAGGATAATAGGGATTGGAATAAAGTTGAACACTTGGATGTTTTGTTTTTTTTGCGATTCTTCTTTCATTTTATAGTTCTGGTGGCTGCTTTTCTTGAACAATGAATGACGAGGAAGATGTGGAAAGACTTGGTGAGGAGTTGTACAATCGAATTTATAACCAGCACACAGAGGCTGCTGGGAAACTGACAGGTAAGACTACTCTTTGCATTTGTGCAGTGAATATTGGCTTTTCCCATCACTGTGTGTAGTATAGATACATCTTTATTATATTGTAGGCATGTTATTGGAACTACCTTTTGCGGTCTTGGTTCAGATGCTCCAGGATGAATCTCTGCTGACAGCGGCAGTAGACAAGGCTTTCAAAGCCCTTCAGGAGGCAAACAAACCCAGGTGTTGTAAAAGATAAATTATTCATTCCAAGGCATTTGGAATTTACTCTGAACTGTGTCCTTTTAGCAAAATAAAACTCGAAGATGATGTCTCTACATCCTCTGATTCACTGGGAGAACAACTTTTTGAGTTGGTAGAGCTTTACAACACAGGCTACTCACAGAAAATCACAGGTACAACTACATTTAAGTAATGTCTTTTTCCTCTTAGTGTCATTTGACCTTTTCTTTCTTCGGTACAGGGATGCTTTTGGAGCAGCAAAAACATGTAGTGGTAAGCCTTCTTTCAAACCCCAAACTGCTTGAAGAGCAGGTGAACCAAGCTCTTGAGACATTAAAAAAGTAAGTTCAAATTTATACTGGTGGTCACCATAAAACAAACTATGTTGCATCTTCTTTGTTCTCAGACAAGCGGTGGCAGGTCTTAGTGACTCTTTGGATGTTGATGACTCAGAGGAGTTTGGCGAGAAACTCTTTTTAGCAGTACAGCAGATTAATCAAGATCATGCAAATGACATAACAGGTGAGTGCAAAGGTGCACTGTATGACCCATCTATAATTAATCATTTTTATTGATCTTCAACACTTCATGGAAAAAATACACACAGTGCTTATACTCTAAATGCATACATACATATATTTTTGTTTTGTCAATTCATGCGTCTTTTTAGGCATGTTGCTGGAAATGGATCACACTACTCTTCATCAGTTGTTATGTGATAACAGTATGTTGGAAGCTGCTGTTCAAAAAGCACTATCTGCCCTGGGAATTAATTCAACTGAAAATGTATAACTTATTGTGAGGAAATGTAGATCAGCATGCTTTTTATGTGATATTGTATATATTTTTACTTTTCCAAAAAAAGTGTTATTTATACATTACTAGATTATATACCAAACTGAGTATAGATTCAAATACAGCCGTTAATAGACGACACCAACTCCAGTTTCACTGAAAGTGCTACAGAGCATAAAAATACATTTTATTTGCATTCATTTAGTCTATTTTATATCATATGTACACAAGTTATTTAAACATTAGTTAAAAAAACAAATTTGGGCAAAAATGGTCTAATTTAGAGTCTGCTCTTTTTAACTTGCACAAATTTATTAAAAACTAATTATCTTGTGAACATTAATTTACTTTCACATTTGAATTCATAGTGCATCTTTCTAGTCTAGTATGCAGCAATGATATCGGTCATGGATACGATTTCATAAAGCTTATCACACACACACACAATAATGCCTGCTAATCATAAATACATCTCATTTACACACATTTGGATACACAATTGTTATGTTAAATTTAGGTTTTATCCTGATCTCTGGAAAATAGAAGAACACTTTTCTCCTCTCACATTTCACAGAAACGAAAGTGAAAGTTGACTTGAACATTTAAATAAATATCTGGGAAAAAACTACTAATTTGTTATCTTTCATCATCATTCTGTCTCAGCTAAGATTCCTTTTCACAGTACCACTCATTTTGGTACTATGGGACCCCTCTAATTATCAGTTAAAAAAGCAACTGAAAAAAACTGAGGTCAACATAAGAAAATAAAAGCAATCTTTCAAACTGCCACACATACACACAATCAGAGATTATGAGGGCTGGTAACCTCACACAAATGGGAATACTAACCAATTAACATTTGCTCATGACAGTGCAACCATCTCTCTGGATGTAAAGCCCTTCAAGACACTACCAGTTGCAACAGACAATAACAGGTTATGAAATGGTTTGCATGAAAACAGGCAGGTCCAAGTCCATGTGCTTTGTTACTTCAGGAAAAATGTCACTGTCAACAGCTGAAAGGTCTTGTTGTGAGAATTACTTCATCGCTGGGTACTGGCGCTGACCGCCCAAGCGTCCAGATCGTAGTCCACCCCCAGATGGTGCACTTGGCTATAAAAGGAAACCATACATAAATATATATAAACAAATATTGCTGACACATCAGGAGATCTGCGACACGGGAGGACTTACTTGTGCAAACTGTGCAGGGTTATAAAACGGGACACCTCCTGTGGCCATAGGTCCTGAAGGAGGATGACCCTGAGCACAAAACACAAAAGTTAATTTTGTACTTACCCGATTCATCACAGAAAATGGAAAATATAAAGATGAAAAGCAAGGCAAGTTTATTCGACACAGTTAACTGAGGCAGCATTGACAACCACTGCTGTCCATGTTTAGTAGTCAACCATGCAAGAGTTATGAGAGTTAATGAAGCTGAATGTGTTAGTCATACAAGTAAGGCAGCCTTTCTGCAAACTGCAAATGGTTTCTCTAAAGATTTAATAAAAAAAAAATAATCACTTTAATGCCTACACTTTGCACATACAAAGTTAGTCATGCTGTGAGGGATAAAGGAGGCAGGGTCTGGAGTGGATGGGCTGCAAACTTGTAGGTACAAATGACAAAAAACATGCTTTTATCCATGTGCTTGTTGGGGATAATAAACATGGCGTATCTTCGACACAGCATAAAGTACCTGGTTTAAATGCTGACTCACTTCACGTGATAAAGAACTCATTGAGCTAGAACGCGACAGCTAAAGAGACGTAGAAAGAAACAAACAGCACACAAAACCAGAATTAACAATCTCATGCATTTACATTGCTCCTTCTACCAGCCAGTTTACCATGAACTTCAGTTAGAAAGTGAAACACAGAATTAAAAGCTAAGGCATGCAATCCCAAATTCTGTTGCTTATTTTAACACCATATTCACAACAAAGCACACACCGTTACATGAAAAGCTGCATGTCTCATTAATGGCAGGATGAAACAAGCATGATATAGAGGTGAACTGCTGAGTCTTACCTCTCCAGATGTGGAGCCATCAGGCACAGAAGGCATCTCTGGAGCAGGTGGTACCAGCGTAGGGTTGAACATCTAAATATTATTAAATACAAATGTAAATATTAACAGTGGCGAATCACTAAATTAAAAGCAAATTTAAATGCGGAAACCTGGGGAATAGAGCTGGCATTGGGCGAATTTTGTTCTTGATTGCCCCCTTCACTGCCTTCTAAAGGTTGTTGATCGTCAGGAGCTGCAAGCGATGAAACAAAAATTGCTTAAACGGAAAACCTGCACAGCACTAATATATCTAAAACCTAACAATCACAGTAAAAGTATAGTATATTCAAACATTTCTTATTAATGGAGCACGCAGACCTGAACTAGGCACAAATAGATTAGCAGGCATTGTCATTGGGGCAAGTGGAGCAAAGATATCTGCAGGGGCTGGAACTGAGCCGCCAGATTTGTTGGCTGTTCTGCTGGGATTCAGGACATCCACATATCTGCTCTTTGTGCCTGATGGAAAAAAACAAAAAAAGTGTAAACAAATCTTTCAGGGGGACCTAGAAAGGGTTGGAGAAATGGCTGCAATTATTCAAACCTGCTTTCCGGGAGAACATGTTGACAGGAGGACCGCCACTGGGAGGAGAAATAGATGCTGCGGGACCAGGCATTGAGGGCATAGTCGGGAAGCCAGAAGGAGGAGGTGGAGGGGGTTTTGTCTGGATACAAAATAAATATAAATATTTTTAAAAGGTACAATACACAGATCACAGCAGATTTACAATACAGACCTCTTCTTCAGGCTCATTCAGATCTACCCATCTTTGCTTTTTCTCATCCCACACAATCTGGCAATACAAAAGTATATATCATAATAGGGAAACTCGAACATTTGAATCACATTTCTGCTATAACTTACAGATTTGTTTTTGTCGTCTGGTAGATGAGCTTCATTTTTCCCCTTCCTATAAATCCAGTCCAGCCAGCCCCGTCCGCCACTCTATAAAAGAGGGTTTTAGCAAGAACTATAAAAAAAACGAGAATATAAATAAAAAATACATACCTTTTTGGGTGAGTCTTTTTTAGCCTTCTTCTCTTCTTTTCTAGGCTGTTCAGGAATGGGGGGTGGTGGAGGAGAGACCTGCTTAATAGCAGAGTTGCTCCTTTCTCTTCCTATCGAATGAGTAGATGATTCTGATGTTGTACGCGATCTCCTTCCTGATGGCTGAGAAATGCCAAAAAACAAAGAGGCATTATACTGATTGTTGAAGAGGAATGTTAATAATGTTAGTCTGTGCAAAGCAATGAATACATAAAAAGACTGACAATAAAGATAATCAGCTCACCATATGCATTGAAGACTGAGAAGTAGTTCTGGATCTTCTTCCAGGACCCTGAGGTACAAGACATTAAAATACAAATCTTTCACGTACATAATCTAGATACAAATAGCATTTACCACTAAATATACAGACCATTTGTGCCATTTGGTCATAGAAGTCCATCTGAGGAGTTAGAGAGCTTCTGGGAGGGGAGGTGGATATTGCTGGCCCCGGCTGACCCAATGGGGGCCCCTGCACATGCTCAACAGGTTGTAAATGTGCAGGAGAGGGAGGCATCTGTGCGTTCGGGGGATTCATTTGTACTGATGGTGGCGGCATCGCGGTGTTGATGTGAGTGGGCGCAGGGCTGACGTGTGGTGGGCCGCCTGGATATATGTCAACCTGCTCTGGCTGAGACGGAAATTGTGGAGGGGCATATCCAGGGTCGTGCGGAGGATAGCCCGGGTAGGGTACCTGCCCTTGGGGTCCAGTTGGGGGTACAGGGTAAAATTGGGGTACATCATTTGGTGGCAAGAGCTGGGGTGGGACCATACTTTCTTGTAGAATGGATGTTGGAGCTAGAAAAAGCAAGAGATTTTCATTAATTTGTAATATTTTTGTAAATCAGAAAAATGGGGTATAATACTGACCTGGAGGCATAAGCTGAACTCCCTGAGCTGCAGGCCCAGGCAACAGTGAGCTCATTAGAGGGTTGTCTGGTGTATTCCCATCAAACTCCCCTGGCATGTTGTATGGTTCAGGAGGACTATGCTCATCCAAGTCAGAGCTTGGGCTGCTGCAGTCGTACTGTGCTGGTGTAGATCTGTCTGCATTGTATGTTATCATTCCAGTCTAAAAAAGTAATAAAAATAAATGTAGCGAACTCCTAAGCTACTAGTTTCTAGCTTTTAATATTCCCCTAGCCAAGAAGGAGGGTCTTATTTTATGATGTAGGTGTTTGATCATAGCTTCTCCAGTAAAACCTTCTATTGAGCCAAGAGATAAAGTAAAGGAAATTAAATTTGATTGGTGTGTTACCCTCATCTGTCCATCCAGTTGCCGAAGATGAATGAGCCACTCTGGCTCTTTGAATAACTCCTGTTCTGGTTTCTCTTTCAACTGAGGATCAAAAAATCGTAGTTTTTCGGACATCTGTAAAAGAATATAAGCCAAAGTTTTTAACATTTTTATCACCTAACCAAGCAATAAACAGTTTGTAGCATTGCAATATGATACCTGAATTAGCTGGTTGATGAATATGGGAGAGTAGTAGGAGGGTTGCATGAGGACAGTTTTTGAGATAACTTCACAGTAGTGGAAAGCCTGTGCACTGAGGCCTGCTTCAGCCAAGCGGCATGCATATATGAACTTGTACACCTAAAATAAAAAACACATGAGTACATTTTTACATGTATATACCAGAGAATTACACAAATAATAATTAGTAATTAAATTTCACCTGGAAATTAGGTAGTGAACAGGAATGTGAGCCCAGAGACTGAGCATATTCATAGGCCTCAGTCCTCTGAATAGCATCATTGGAAGCAAACAGGTAAAACGACAAGCTGTACAAAATAGAATTATTGTCAGTATGCATTTCAAGTTCTTAGTAACTTTGTATGTCCTTTATTTCTTACCTATGGTTGGAGCCAATAAGAACCATCTTAGTGCTCTTCTTTGTGTAAACTCCAAGACCAACTTGTGCCATTAAATAGCAGAAATGAGCAGCATCTATAAGTCCTTTAGATGCTGTGTGCGACAAAACATGTGTAAGAATATACATCCAAGATAATCCTTAGATTATGAACAAGTGTTTTAGTCCTACCCAGAGTGTCACCCATTGTGGCAATAGTGCGAGTGTCAAGGTCCAGTGTATGTGTAAGGTTTGATAAAACCATCGCCAGATGAGGGCGCCAGTCACCCCATTTTTCCTCTCCACAACACTACAAAACATAATTATTACAATTATATATGTATAAAATACACTCCAATATGAACATTATAGAGCATATTGTACATAATATATTTACAGTTGCTGATGCTGGCATCCTGCCAGACATAAGCTGGTACACGGTCTGAAGTGGGTCATTAATGGGCAAACTGTTGGCAAATCTAAAGAATACAATATACAAGTGTTATTTATTATGCCTTTAGAAAAAATCATGTTTTTATTTAATTTACCGTGTCATCACACGTGCGTGTGTCCTACTGTCCATTTTACTGGCCAAAAGTAAAGCATGGCCCCAAAGACCACTTTTCATAGCAGCTTCAAGTGCATCCTATAACGAAAAGTTTAAAAAATATACCAAATTCTTCAGATAAAAGACTAATAATATATAATTAGTAGTGGACGTGATTCTTTTTACCTTTTTACGACCAAACAGTAGGAGCTCCCTGAATCGCTCAGTTTCTTTGCCCAAATTTTCTGGAACTGTCATGAAAGTGTCCGACAGGAGAGACAGTGGCCCTGCTCCAGGCTCCTCTTCAGCTTGTGATAGGGGCTCATTATTGAAATCAATTAAATTTGCTTCATTTGGACTCTTTCCAGGAAGCCACACAGAGCGATGCTCTTTCAACAATAAATCTGCTATATCTGTGCCCACAACAGTCTGCAACAAATGGCATACAACCATTATTATTCTAATAATAAAATCTGTCATGATTAGATTAGTTAGCTCATAATTCTTACCCCATTCTGTCTACAAAGCAGTACAATAAAGTCCCACAGAAGTCGAGCAGAGTCCCTGTCTAAAAGGTTGTTATCACGTGAGCACTCCAGAGCCTTGTTCTGGGAGAACTTTATCACATCCACTTTATGTGTGTCCTCCCTGGAAAAAATATACTTTTAAAAGGTTTGTCGTTATATGAACTCAGGACGAAAGAACTAAGGGCAGGTTGCACTTACTTAACAAGAGGTCCGGGAAAAGCTCTGAGCTCAACTTGAGCCGATGTATCCTGCAGCATTGTCTAAACATTCAAAATGAAAAGTAACAACAATATGCTACTAACAGGTACATGGGCATACATGTTACACAGCAGTGTGGTAGGAGGCGACATTACCTCCAAGTTATGAATATCCACAAGTGCAGGCTGTCCAGCTGAAGGGAGATTGGGAAGCACTTGTACCATATGTCCACCAGGTCCAAAACGAGCGCAGCGGTGAGGCATGGTGAACTTTTCAGGGGTAGCTGGACGTGGAGGGGCTATTAAGAAAAGTACAAAGAATTTAGGCATATACATTTTGAGAATGACAAAATCATTTTTACATACGTTGCTCAG